>CAMOHE010052272.1:0-23516 GCA_946598075.1 Artocarpus hirsutus | reverse complement strand
GGAAACCTACTTGAGGATGTGTATATGACACAACCCGAGGGTTTTGTTAGTCCTAAGAATTCTGGAAAGGTTTGCAAGCTTCAAAGATCCATTTATGGATTGAAGCAAGCATCTCGGAGTTGGAATCTTCGTTTTGATGAAGCAATCAAAGAGTTTGGTTTCATTAAAAATGAAGATGAGCCTTGTGTTTACAAGAAGGTTAGTGGGAGCGCAATAGTCTTTCTAGTGCTATATGTTGATGACATATTACTCATCGGAAACGATATCCCTACTCTACAAAATGTTAAATCATGGTTAGGGAATTGTTTCTCAATGAAAGACTTAGGTGAAGCTGCCTATATTCTAGGCATCAAGGTCTATCGGGATAGATCTCAAAGGCTTATTAGCCTAAGTCAAAGTACATACATTGACAAGGTATTGAATAGGTTTAGTATGCAAGATTTGAAGAGGGGATTCCTGCCCATGTCACATGGAATTAGTCTCAGCAAGACTCAGTGTCCAATGACACAAGATGAGCGAGACCGCATGAATAAGATTCCATATGCTTCTGTAATTGGATCTATCATGTATGCAATGTTATGTACTCGACCTGATGTCTCATATGCCTTAAGCATGACCAGCAGATACCAATCAGATCCAGGTGAAAGTCACTGGACAACAGTCAAGAATACCCTTAAGTATTTGAAAAGAACTAAGGATGCATTCTTACTGTATGGAGGAAAGGAAGATGGGCTTGTTGTAAGTGGTTACACAGATGCCAGCTTCCAGTCTGACAAGGATGATTTTCGATCACAGTCAGGTTATGTGTTCTGTTTGAATGGAGGTGCAGTGAGCTAGAGAAGTTCACAGCAAGACACTGTTGCTGATTCTACAATAGAAGCTGAGTATATAGCCGCCTTAGAAGCAGCTAAGGAAGCAGTTTGGATCAAAAAGTTTATTACTGGATTGGGTGTTGTTCCTAGTATATCAAATCCAGTAGACTTGTATTGTGATAATAATGGGGCCATAGCACAGGCTAAGGAACCTAGATCACATCAGCGATCCAAACACATACTTAGACGTTATCATCTCATTCGAGAAATCATTGAGATAGGCGACGTGAAGATATGCAGAGTACGTACAAATGACAATGTTGCTGATCCACTCACTAAGCCTCTTCCACAAGCTAAACATGAGAGTCATACTAGGTCAATGGGTATTAGATACAATATTGATTGGGCCTAGTGCAAGTGGGAGATTGTTAGTGATGTGCCCTAGGCCAATTATGTTATGACTACATATTGACTTCATTACTTTTGCATTTTATTAATAAAGAGGCATTTTCATTATTATTTTTTTCTAATTCTATAAATAGTTAATTCTACCTAAGGTCATCAAGTATGTGACTTGATAGTAAAACTCTTACGTGAAAATTGAATTATATTCTAAATTATTCCTAGTCAGTCATTATTATTGGGATAATAATGAATGAAGACTAGTATAAAGTTTGACTGATGATTATGTTTTACTAATGATGTGTATGAGATACTAAGTCAACTCATAGATACATATTTGAGAAATGATGTATTGGATTGACCCGCTATGAGAATACCGCATGGATAATTGTCATAAGCGACTCTCATCACAATAGTATTATCCTAGTCCTCTGACCTGAAATCATCATGGTTTCCTACATGACAAGTTCTATATTTTGAGACAATCTAGTATTATCTTTAACAAGATGATGGAATAAATTGTCGTTGGATATAAAGTGAATCATGTGAGGAATGTGAGTGATTAAGAAGGAATTTGTCCCTCATTTATTATGAGAAAGATCTCTGTGGGCCCCTCGATAAGTTAGATTGAAGAAAAATGTATGGCCTTACTAGAATGAATTGATAAGGGTTATCAATATCAGTCTACTTAAGATCGAGAAATAATATGATTGAATAGTATAAGGATGACATAAACCATGCCTTATGTTCAATCAAATTATCTAAAGACAGAAGGACTTTAATACTTATTGTGGATTAGGTTATGTCGGATTATTGACATTCGCATAACTCAGGTAATCATAATGTCTTGCTAGAGGCCACTTATGATTTGTGGGCCAGAAACTGAATTTCAAGCCCACTACTAATGTTATGTGAACCTACAGGGTCGCACACTTAGAACAGACCAATAACGAATTTTGGGGTAACTGTGTCTAGGTTTGATGAACCTGATAATGTCTAGATTTGATGTACTAGATATGTCTAGGTTCATTGAATCTGACATTATCTAGATTATCTGAATCATATTTGAATTACTGATATTATCTAGATTTTTTGAATCATATTTGAATTACAGTTTACCCTAGTTAAAATCTGACTCTATCTTGAGGTCAATATATATATATATATATATCTGTTTTAGGGTGTCTAGTGGTATTAAGAAGAGAAAAGGCGTTCTCTCATTCAAAAGGGCAAAGACATTAAAACCCTAAAAATTAGAGAGTCATTTAACGCAAAAAAAGGCTGCTAGCACACCAATTTGTTTTTGAGAGAGTCTGTTCGTGTAGATACATACAGAGGACATTGCTCTAAGTAACAACATCTGAATCCGATCCCGATTACTAAAAGCTCAAGTTAGGGTGTCACCGGAGTGAACCCACTCTCTCCCTTCTAGAATCTTGCCCGTTTTGTCATCCTAGTAAGATTTCATGACTTTATTATCAATCAATCGAATTACATGGATCCTGCGAGGGTTTTGTGGGAATTAATTTTTAATTTTTGCTACGTATTTAAATCATAAAATCCAACAAAACCCAATATTAATTTCCTTTAAATTATAATTGCCTAAATAAAACTTGGTCATTATAGTTACAATAATTGGCTAGTTTTTAGACTACAATCCTCATGGGAGATGACAACCCATACTAAAACTTGACCCGTGTGCTTGCAGGTTTAGTCGCAAGCCTTACCAACTGCATCTGTGTGGCTAACAAAGACGTCTATTGAACTTAACCCAACCGGAGGATGGGGAAGTCAAATGGAAGGAAAGGCACGATATTGATAGACTTCTTGCACGGCTCAGATCTATAATACAAATAAAGAAAACTCGACCTCACCAACATAAACCTTACATTTAATATACATACATCCAGTAAAGGAGGTCTTGGAGAGCTTCACGTGGGTTTAAAAACTAACAAGAAGAGGGTTTCTGGTAACGGATGGTGGCAATGTTTTTTGTATGTCTATTTGTGTCGCACTTGTAAGCTATAAAATTCAATTCTAGCATGCTAAAAACCATATGCATATCAAAATTGTATAACGGAAGCATGAAAAATGATATGTACCTTCGACCACTGCACTGTGCAGATGAAGACTTGTTTATTTGGTTGCTTCTACCACTCTAACACTTAAGGTGATGGTATATGTACTGAATATGAGAGAGAGGTGATAGGGACCAAATACTTTTGTTCAAAAAAATGAATGTAAATTTTTTTGTTTAGATTTCTGTACTGCTATATCTCCTCCCATCAAGGATACATAAACAGCAATAAAAATTCAGTTACCAAAATTGATTTAATGGGAATAAATATGATGCCATTTATGAATAACCGTTACACAAATAAATTGGTTTCAATTTTTGAAATCGTTGCAATTTAAAAAAGGTTACATTCTGCCACTTGGTCTCCATATTTATCCTTATATTGATTAAACCCAAAGTTTAAGAAAACAAATACATGAATTATGGCGATAGTTCTTCTAATTGTGAGTATTTTCTTCCATGTATTACTATGTATTGTTTTCCAAACTTTATTCCCTATATGGTAACTTAACTCTATGAATAAAGCCAATGTTTATTCTTGGTCATACTAAATGTGAATTTTCCTCCAATAACTTTATGTGCAAAACAAATATGAGAAAACATCACAACTGAATAAGAGTTTTATTAAGACTGTAAATTGTATGTACAAACAAATTACATTATGGAATCAAGTCCCATATGAACTACATGATCCTTAAATGACTTCAATGGCATTTCTTTTGTCAAAGGATCTGCGATCATCAATTCAGTGCTTATATGCTCAATGACCACTTTATTTTCCTTAATGCGTTCCCTTATGGCTAAGTACTTAATGTCGATGTGTTTACTTCGACTGCCACTCTTATTATTCTTAGCCATAAAGATAGCAGCTAAATTGTCACAATATATTCTTAATAGCCTAGACACAGAATCTACAATTCTAAAGCCTGACATGAAACTCTTCAACCATACATCGTGTAAAGTAGCCTCAAAACATGAAACGAACTCTGCCTCCATTGTGGAAGTAGCAACCAATGTTTGCTTTCCACTTTTCCAAGATATAGCTCCTCCAGCTAGCATGAAAATATAACCAGAAGTTGATTTTCTTGAATCAACACAGCCAGCAAAGTCTGAATCAGAGTAGCCAATCACTTCTAGATTGTCAATTTGCCTATACATAAGCATATAATCCTTTGTCCCTTGAAGGTATCTCATCGCCTTCTTTGCAGCCTTCTAGTGGTCAATGCCTGGGTTACTCTGATATCTGCCCAACATTCCCACAGCAAATGCAATGTCAGGTCTTGTGCAGACCTGAGCATACACAAGGGTTCCAACAGTTGAAGCATAAGGAATGTTGCTCATTTGATTTTTCTTGAAATCATTCTTTGGGCATTGGTTTAGATTGAAATTATCACCCTTCACAATGGGTACTACACTTGTTGAATAATCTTTCATCTGAAATCTATCTAAGACTTTATTGATATAGGTTTCCTACGATAGTCCCAAAATGCATCGAGATATATCCCTATGGATCTTAATGCCAATGACATAAGATGCCTCATCCATATCCTTCATATCAAAATTCTTAGAAAGGAATTGTTCCACCTTATATAGAAACCCCTTATTATTGGTAGCAAGAAGGATATCATCCATATATAAAACAAGGAAACAAATCTTACTCCCACTGACCTTCTGATATATACATTGATCCATGATGTTCTCTTAAAAACCAAATGAAGTGATGACATCGTGGAATTTCAAATACCATTGACAGAAGGCCTGTTTCAAACCATTTATGGATTTCTTGAGTTTGCACACCAATTGCTCACCATCACTAGAGGAGAATCCTTCGAGTTGTTTCATGTAAACCTCTTCCTCTAGATCACCATTGAGGAATGTCGTTTTCACATCCATCTGATATAACTCAAAATCAAAATAAGCCACTAATGCCATAATCACACGAAGGGAATCTTTCTCCAAGCCACTAATGCCATAATCACACGAAGGGAATCTTTCTTGGATACAGGAGAAAAAGTCTCAGTGTAATCTATATCCTCCCTTTGAGTGAATCCTTTAGCGACGAGTCTTGCCTTATATCTTTCAATGTTGCTTAATGAGTCCTTTTTTGTCTTGAAGACCCATTTGCGTCCAATGGCTTTACACCATCAGGCAACTTGACAAGATCCCAGACCTCATTAAATGACATAGAGTTCATCTCTTCTTTCATGGCATCATACCACAAGTTAGATTCCTTACAACTCATGGCTTGTGAAAACATTTCTAGATCATTTTTGGCTTCTATGTTGTATTCAGACTCCTGTAGATACACAATATAGTCACTAGGAATGGCTAATCGCCTTATTCTAGTAGATCTCCTTAATGCTGGTTCAACATTCTCTTGAGCATGTTGATCAACTGGCTGTTCAACAGGTTCTTGTATCTGTTGTTCAGCTGGATCTACTGCTTCTTGATCAGCAGCCTGTGGAACTTGAATGACTGGCTGTTGTTCAACACGCGTTTGAACTATAGGCATGTTCTGTATAACAATCACTCTATCACTTAAAGTGGAAGGCTAAGCATCTATATGATCTTTCTCTGGAACAGTGTTTCAGGATCGATCGCTCCCACTAATCAATTCATTCTTAATAAATTTTGCATTCCTTGATTCCACAAACCTAGTAGTATGTGATGGACAATAAAATCTGTATCCCTTAGACCATTCAGCATAACCAACGAAATACCCACTTATGGTCCTTGGGTCTAGCTTCTTCTCTTGTGGATTATAAATTCTCACTTCAGACGGGCATCCCCAAACAAGTACATGTTGCAAACTTGGTTTCCAACCTTTCCATAACTCAAATGGTGCCTTTGAGTTAGCCTTGGTTGGAACTTGGTTTAATATATACACAGCCGTCTTGAGAGCCTCAGTCCACAAGGACTTAGGAAGCTTAGAGCTGCTAAGCATACTCCGCACCATATCTAACAATGTTCGTTTCTTCTTTCTGCCACACCATTCTGGTCTGGAGAACCAAGCATAGTGTACTGGGCAACTATCCCGTGTTCTTAAAGAAACTTCGCAAATGGACTAGGTGCTTGTCCATCTTCGGTGTATCTACCATAGTATTTACCACCTCTATAAGATCTCACAATCTTTATTTGCTTACCACATTGTTTCTCTACTTTAGCCTTAAACACCTTAAAGGCATCTATAGCTTCATTTTTATTATGAAGCAAGTAGAAATACATGTATCGTGAGTAATCATCAATAAAAGTAATGAAATACTTTTGACCATATCCATCTGTCTAGACTACAAATATCCGTACGTATGATCTCTAATATGTTTGAACTCCTCTTGGCATCTTTCTTTGACATATTGGTCTGCTTTCCCTTTATGCAGTCCACACAAATATCAAGTTAGTAAAATCTAGAGTACTAAGTACCCCATCATTTACTAATCTTTTTATTCTCTCAATAAAGATATGATCCAACCTACGGTGCCACAACATAGAGGATTCTTCATTCATAACACATCTCCTAACGCCAGCATTATCATGAACATGCATCGAAGTGTAAGAAGTTTCATTTTGTAAATTAATTTTGAAAAGGCCATTTGACAAAATACCATTTCCAATAAGTTCAGATCTATTAAACAAACTAAACATAGTATCTAAAAAATTAAAGAAAAAACCCAACAGTACAAGCCTTAAAACAGAAATTAAATTCCTAGAAAAACTAGGAATACAAAATGTCTTTTCTAACTCTAAAACAAAACCACTACTTAAAACTAAACTGCATGTTCCGATTGCTTCCACATGTGAGCGCATCTCGTTGCCTGAATAGATGCACAGCTCACTTCGCACTGGCTTCCGTAGGTTTTGCAACCCCTATAAGGAATTAGTGACATAGATTATAGAACCAGAATAAATCCACCATGTGTCAACATCAACCATATTAGATTCATAACAAACAAGTGCGAATTGAGTACCTTTTTTATCAAGCCATTTCTGATATTTAGGACAATCCTTCTTTATGTGGCCCTTTTTTCTTGTAAAAGAAACACCTAGATTCCTTCTTGATATCAGCTTGTGCAGGCAGTTTGCATTTTCTCTTATTTTTGGCTTGCTCCTTATTCTTCCTTTGAGTTGCCAGATGCACACTCTCTCCCGCTTCCATAACAAGCCTTTCTTCTTCCTGAACACACATGGTCATCAGTTCATTGATGGACCACTTATCCTTATGTGTGTTGTAGGATATTTTGAAAGCTCCATATTGTTGTGGGAGAGTGTTAAGGATGTAGTGCACAAGGAAGATTTCAGACATCTCAACCTCAAGAGTCTTCAGCTGAGCTGCTATATCCCTCATTTGCATGATGTGCTCACACACACCATGAGTTCCGGTGAGCTTCATGGATGAAAACTTCATTATTAAAGTGCTTGCCAAAGCTTTGTCTGATGTAGCAAACAGCTCATCAATTGCCTTCATCAAAGCTCACATATTGTCATATTGCTCCAATGAACCACGTATACCAGCTGAGATCTTGGTCTTTATGAACATTATGTAGAGGCGATTAGATCGCTCCTATTTTTCATAACGATCAACATCATCCGGTTGGCTAGGCTCCATAATGGCAGGTGGTTCATCCTTTCGGATAGCAAAGTCAATGTCCATTACGCCTAAATGAAGGAGAATTCTCTCCTTCCACACCTCATAGTTATCACCCTTAAGTTCAGGAATGTCACATTGAAAATCAGAGTAATTCAAGTTTGCAAAGCTGCATAATAAAACATACATGCTTATGTTACTAAATTGAGGCTACAATACTTTATGACATGTTTACCAATGTAAATCATGCATTAAAATATGAATCAATGACATAAAAAATTGCCTGTGGGCTAAATTTTTAATTCAAACAGATTCATATATCCTTATGATGACACTGTCAAATTATTTTTTCTTTTCTTAATTCCTATGGGTAAATTAAGAAAGATAATTTGATAAATCAGCCTAATTAATCATATAAAATATAATAAAAATTTCTGTGGGATAAAATTTATTATATTACATATGATTAATCACAATTTAATGCCTTTTACCACATGTGATTTAAACACTTAATATAATTTTGTATAATCAAAGATACTGTGGCTATTCACTAATTATTCAAAATTATATATATCACTAGACATTTATTCTGAAATTTTGCTCATAAATAAATTGCATTTACTTAAAGCAATAAATAAATATGAACAAAGAACCCATAATTTATGCACCAATATTCATTATGCATAGATTAATTATACATTCAATAACATAATTTTAGCACATTGTAGCACAAAATTTAAATGTACTAAATTATTTAAATTAATATCGTATGCATAATTTTAAATCACAAATTATACATAATGAACATTATATGCACATAAATTTATAAAATTATATCCACACAAATACTATAAAATATTCACAACAAATACCAAAAATTATGAATATTCAAAATTATGAATTTTTCATAATTTATTCCATAATATGAAAAATTTCATAAAAATTCCAAAATTATGGATATTATAAAAATCTCAAAAATTATAAAAACTTAAAATTTTATGAAATTTTCCTCAAAATATCAATTTATGAAATCTGGGAAAATATCAAAAAAAATTTTTTTTTTTAATTTTCAAATTTTTTTTTAAATTTTTTGCCATTCAAATGACATGTCATTTTGGTTATTAAGACCAAAACGACGTGTCGTTTCATTGATGAAACACAGATTCCCAGCAGTCCAAACGACATGACGTTTTAGTCGTTATGGTCCGAAATGACATGTCATTTCATTATGGTAAAAACACTCCTTCTCTGGCTAAAACGACATGTCGTTTTCGGTCCCAATACCTCAAAAACGACGTGTCATTTTTTGCAGGCAAATCGCCCACTTCTCAGCCAGAAATGACATGTCATTTTGGCTAACCCAAAGCCAAACGACATGTCATTTTCATGTCGTCTTCAACCTCTGAACAAGTCAAAACGACCTGGTTGACCCCGTTTGTAACCTGGTTTCAAACCCGGCTTGAATTCAACCATTCAGACACTGTTTTTGATGTTTTAAATTGTAAAATTCTTAAAAATCCAATGTCTTAATGATTTTTAATCTTAGTTTCAATTAACATACACTAAATTCAAAAACCCAAAAACCAAAAAAATTTTCAACCATAAGGTTTTTTTTTTAAAAAAAAAATGGTATATTTTTTCAGATTTCCTTATGCAAGGTTGAGGTCTTCAATCGCTCGGATACCAAATGTAAGCTATAAAATTCAATTCTAACATGCTAAAAACCATATGCATATCAAAATTGTATAACGGAAGCATGAAAAACGATGTGTACCTCCGGCCATTGCACTGTGCAGATGAAGACTTGTTTATTTGGTTGCCTCTACCACTCTAACACTCAAGGTGATGGTGTATGTATTGAATATGAGAGAGAGGTGATAGGGACCAAATAATTTTGTTCAAAAAAATGAACCTGAAATTTTTTTTGTTTAGATATCTGTACTGCTATATCTCCTCCCATCAAGGATATATAAACAGCAACAAAAATTCAGTTACCAAAATTGATTTATTAGGAATAAATATGAGGCCATTTATAAATAACCGTTGTACAAATAAATTGGTTTAAATTTTTGAAACTGTTGCAATTAAAAAACGGTTACAGCACCTGCAAGCGTTCTCGCTAAAATAGCTACAATTTAGAGTGGTGATTGTAAATTTGCATCAACGATCTACAAGCGTTGTTGTAGATGTGTGAGCAACCTCCAGGCAAATAAATTCGTTCGAATGCTTGACTGCGACGAGAGCCCGGCTGTCATATTTCTCTTGCAACACGATGAACTGTGAACACCATGGAGAAAGGGAAATAGGACTATGAAATAAAGCTTGTGATAACGATATGAAACTTACAATGTCGACTTGAAACTCCGAACTACAACATGAAGTTCGCTATTCAGATTTGGAACAGTCGCGGGTAATGGTGACGACGTGGCAAGTGCCAGTCGATGAAGACAATATGGTAGATCTTGGTTAAATGACTACCTAATAAAGTAAAATTAGCAAATTCTTTTATTCTTACACTACAGGGAGTCGTTCTGGGTGATTTTGTTATCACACAGGTTTGTTGAAAGTCATGTTAGGTCGTTCGGAAGTCATTTTGCAAATTAAACTTTTAAAAAGCTATTTGCTTAAAAAAGCTTTTTACTTGGCCTATTTTTACAAACAGAGGTTTACGATATAAAGATCCTAATGGAGAGAGAGAAAGAAAGAGATAAATTTACGGCTAGTTCCGGAATTAAATACATTTTAACATATTTGAGAACAGATGGCAAACATTTAGTAATATGATGGAGGACTATACTTCTCCTAGACGTAACAAACTCCAAGGAAACTGGGCATTTTTTAATTTTTTGCTACTCTTTTATGGATATACCTAGGAGTTTGTTACGGTATATATATATATATATACACCGTTAATTCCCTAATATATAACGATAATAGTAAAAGTTTGGTTGGTGTTTAAGTGGGAATGCGAAGATAGAGAGGGATGGGATTGGAAGGAGTTGGAGGTGAATCCCAAACGGAGAAGACACTGCTACTATTGATCCATTGGTCAGTGATTTCTGGGTAATGACGGTTGATTACATCTTTCAAGCTCTCAGTAGTTTTCACCCATTCTAATCCTTTTTTTGTGTACGTCTCTTCATTAAAATATCTTGTGAAGAACCTATCTGCTTCTAACCTCCTGCATGGCACAATTTATAATGTGAGGACTTAATGTGTTATATGCAAGAGAAGTGTAACATGTCTATATGACGTTTATTCAAAATAATGCTAACTTGCAAGACGTAGCACTAGAAAATTTAATCATCACGGATTATTGTTACATCTTTATAAAATAATGTTACATTGGATAAATATCATGTTATGCTTTTATTTCTATACGTTATACATAATAGATTATGCAATGACACTCGTTGAAAGAACCACAGTAAAAATCAACATACATATACTCTTAAGAATTTGCATGATAGGAGAGTTAATGTTATATAAACAAGTTAAATTCAGAACTATAAACAAAATGAGCTGCCAACATTTACTAAAATGCATACAGTAGTAAAATTTCAACATTCAGTAGGACTTACTCCGATCTATTCTCGAATCAGTTTAAATCAGGATATGTGTCACACCCCGGAGTACGGGAGGTGACGTGGTGATTTAATTAAGTTAATTAAATAAAAATTTAGTTAAAAACAGGGTTTTAGAATTAAATTTAAAAATAAAAATGAGATAATTTTAAAATTGTTCGAATAGAATAAATTAAGGAAACAAAATAAACTATCATAATAATTAAGCAAATAAAAAGAACATTAAAAATATTTAAATATGAGGTGGAACGAGTATGGGTCCAACTGGCCCACATATTGTGCACACACATGTAGTACTGACAATATTACTATACGACCACAGTCCAGAGATAAAGAAAGTTAAAGATTTTACATGCCTTAAATTGTACTTTAACCTACCCAAATCTTCTATTGGTCGTAAGTCCGGCCAGCGGACTCTTCTCCGATCCTAAGCTAATATCCACCTAGGGGTAAGATTTTAAAACAATAAAAACGTGAGCGAAAGGCTCAGTAGGACTATATTTAAAATAAACAGATAAATACTCTAGTACAACTTTCTTAATAAATAAATAATTAAATAAATCAAATAAGTATTTTTATTTAATAAAATTCTATTGAAAATAGTTTGTCAAGAGTACCTTTTAATTCTCACGGGCAAACCAAATAATCACCACCGAAGTGGCCCAGCTGGGTTTCGAGACCTGCCCCCAACGTCGTTCACTACACGACCCTATCTCTGATATGGCATCATGCCCATATATCTTTCTTTAATTATTAAAATCTTTGTTTATCAAATATAGTCATTTACGTTCTTTATGAAGTTTATTATGAACATTTCTCAATCACCTGTTCGTAAAGATATTTAAACAAAATCATTTCCCAATCAGTCCTTGAAAACATTTGATAAAAATCCACTTTTGGCTTAAATCATTTTAAAATAGGGCTGCCAAATAAAAGGGATAGAAGTCCTACCTCAATACTTGTGCCGGTGTCCCACACCATAATCTCGGTCCGCTATACGTTAGCTCCGCAGATCCATGCATAAATCCTAAACGCATAGTAACTTAGTTCATTAGTACCTAATCCGAGGTATCCTATGTGATCAAATTATCTCATGGTGTCCTAGTATGTCATTTAGGTTCACAAAATTATTTTATTATGTCAGAATTTCAATCGGGGTTCAAAATAGTGAAAACGGGTGAAAATCACAAAATTTGAGTTATGTTTAGTCGGCTTACCGGTCCCTCTGGTTCGGCCACTCGAAAATCCAAGTCCGGTGGGTCGAACATTTTCAGGTTCGGCCTGCCGGTGGTATGAACCCGGCCTGTCGATCCTTTGAATCCGGCTTGCCAAACACAAAGTTCGGCCTATAGATCTAAAAAATTTTAGAATTTTCCAAGCACGGGTATCGGCTTCTCCGAGCCCAATTCTTCAATCCAAACTATTTTTCTCAATTCCTAGGCATGGGTAATCATCATAAACAATAGAAAATCGTAGCAGAATACTTTTCAACGCATTAAAACAAGATTTTCACAAAAATCCAAAAATAGAGAAAATAGAGGAAAAATAAAAAATCTTGATTTCAAACCATTTTTGATCAAACAAAGTTTCAATTCTAGTTATTCTAAGTTACTCTAACCTAGATTGAAGCTTTTCTAAGCTTAAACGAGCTCGAATATCAAAATACAAGAAAATTTGAAAAATAGGAAAACTTTTGAATTTTAGAAACTAACCTCGAATCGAAGCTTTAAAACGAGTTTGAAATCATCCAATCAAGTTCCCAAGCCTCCAATCTACTAACCCGAAGCTTGAAATCAAATTTTGGTTCAAAATTTTAGAGAGAGAATGAGAGAAAGCAAGGGAACTAAGAGAGAGAGAGGAAGAGAAAGAGAGATGAGCGAGTGAGGGAGTGAGGAGAGAGAGAGAGAGTTTTAAATAGAGGGAGAAAAGACAATTAGTTTTACAAGACTGTGTGCAATAGCACACAGTTTTCAAATCAAATTGCTTTGTTAAAAATTTCAATTAACAATTAAAAAAAATTTAGGTTAATTAAAAATTATTAAAAGAGTAAAATAACTCAAGGTTACTTAATTTTCATAAAATAATCAAATTAAGTTTAAAATACTCATTATGGCACACTAATCCATCATTTAGCACTCTAATATCATTTAATTAACTTTGGGGTGTTACAACTCTCCACCCCTAAAAGAAATTTCGTCCTCGAAATTTATAAATCGATTTCAAAAACAAAACAAATGCGGATACAGCCCCCGCATGCTCGATTCTAATTCCCAAGTGGCTTCATCAACCTTGTGATGCTGCCACACAACCTTAACTAACGAGATCTCACGACGGCGAATCGGCACTTCTTCATACGTCGTATCTTCCTGAATCTACACATCTTGAAATGAAACGATCTTATCTTGCTCAGGTGGGTAGTTTCGAAGCATCGATATGTGAAATACGTGATGAACATGTGAAAGTTCCAGAGGAAGGTTGAGTCGATACGCAACCACACTAACGCGTTGAGTAATCACGAATGGTCCAACATACCTTGGCGCGAGTTTTCCTTTTACTCTGAATCGCGAAATGCCCTTGCGAGGTGATATCTTTAAGAGTATGAAATCTCCAACCTTGAATTCCAAAGGTCGACGTCTTCCATCTACGTAACTCTTCTGTCGACTCTAAGCTACTTTCAATCGGTCTCGAATTACGACGATCTTCTCGTTGCTATCACGAATCTCATTTGGTCCAAGAATAACCCTATCTTCTTTGGCCCAACACATTGGCGATCGACACGATCGCCCATACAATGCTTCAAACGATGCCATACCAATACTCGATTGATAGCTATTGTTGTATGCGAACTCCATCAGATGCAAGTATTTCTTCCAGTTCCCGCCAAAGTCCAATGTGCGAGCACACAACATATCTTCGAGAATCTGAATAACTCGCTCAGATTGCCCATCAGTTTGAGGATGAAACGTTGTACTGAAGTTCAAATATGTGCCCATGCCTCCTAAAAGCTCCTCCAATACTTGGCATTAAATCTGGTATCCCTATCTGATGTGATGGACAAAGGAACTCCATGTAATCGTACTATGTTTTGCATATACAACTCCCCAAGAATCCTCCTCAAAACATGTCGACCTGAACGGAATGAAATAAGCTGACTTCGTTAGCCTATCGACCACGACCCAAATCACATCGTCACTCTTCTCCGTCCTCGGTAATCCGGTAAGGAAATCCATCGTCACATGCTCCCATTTCCACCCTGGAATAGGAAGTGGCTAAAGCTGACCTGCTGGCTTCTGATGCTCGGCTTTTACCTGAAGACAAATTGTACACTTGGCCATGTATTCTCGAACGTCCTTCTTCATGCCTCTCCACTAATAGTGCCTCTTCAAGTCACAATACATCTTTGTACTCCCTGGATGAATGGCGAACTGAGACCTATGAGCTTCGTCCATTACGGCTTTCTTCACTTCTGCGATAGCTGGAACCGCCAAACGCTTCCTGAAGTACAATGATCCATCCGCATGTATCCTCCATTCTTCGAACTGCTCCCCGTTTTGAATCCACGTCCAGATTCCCTAAAGATGTTGGCCTTGCCACTGGTTCTGCTTCACCATCTGAACAAGAGCTGGGGTCGTCTCTATGTGATATACCGTAATACGATCGCAGTCTTCATGATACTGTAGCCTGAACTCACTTACCGTCGCATCCCTTTTCCAATCTTCAAGAGCCAAACATTCCAATATCCCTAAAGACTTTCGACTGAGTGCATCCACGACGACATTAGCTTTCCCGGGATGATATTGCAACGCAAAATCATAATCTTCCATATATTCTATCCACCTTTGCGGCCTCAAGTTCAAATCCCTTTGGGTGAACAAATACTTTAAGCTCTTGTGGTTGGAGAAAACCTGAAATGTTGCCCCGAACAAATAACATCTCCAAATCTTCAATGCATGAATCACCGCTACGAGCTCCAAATCATGAGTGGGATAATTCTGCTAGTGAGGTTGTAACTGTCTCAATCCATACGCTACCACGTGTCCATGTTGCATTAACACACATCCAAGTCCATGTCCTGAAGCATCCGTATAAACCTCATATGGCTCGTCATTGTTGGGAATGATCAACACTGGAGCTGAAGTCAACCGATTCTTCAATTCTTGAAAAGAAAACTCACATTCTTTGTTCCACTCGAACCTAACATTTTTCCTGATCAATCTTGTCAATGGCGCTACTATCTTCGAGAAGTCGTTAACAAATTTCCTATAGTATCCTGCAAGTCCTAAGAAGCTGCGAATCTCCACCACATTTCTCGGTCATTCCCAATCCACTATGGCTTCTATCTTTGACGGATCCACTGAGATACCATGCTCGGAAATAACATGACCAAGAAATTTGACCTCTGTCAACCAAAACTCACACTTTTCCTTCTTGGCATATAACTTATGTTCTCGCAGAGTCTGAAGCACGATCTTGAGATGCTGCTTATGCTCCTCCCAAGTCTTAGAATAAACCAGAATGTCGTCGATGAACACAATCATGAACTGATCAAAGTAAGGCCTGAATATCCTGTTCATCAAATCCATGAAAGCTGCCGAAGCATTCGTTAATCTAAACAACATCACCAGAAATTTAAAATGTCCATACCGTGTCCTGAATGCTGTCTTGGGAATGTCCTCTTCTTTAATCCTAAGTTGATGGTATCCTGACCTCAAATCTATCTTTGAGAAGTACCGTGAACCTCCCAACTAATCAAATAACTTGTCAATCCTGGGCAATGGATACTTATTCTTCACTGTGACTCGATTCAACTGCCGGTAATCTATACACAACTTGAGAGTTCCATCATGTTTCTTAGCGAACAAGACTGGTGCTCCCCACGGTGATGTACTATTCCAGATATATCCTTTGTCAGCAAGCTCCTGAAGTTGCTTCCTGAGTTCCTTCATCTCTGCTGGCACCATCCGGTAAGGTGCTATAGAACTAGGTGCTGTTCCTGAAAATAATTCAATACCAAACTCGATCTCCCAATGCGGTGGTAATCCTGGTAGCTCGTCGGGGAAAACATCCTCAAATTCATCTACCATTGGAATCATTGTACGTCTTCTCGAAACACTGGGCTCTCCTTCCAAATCCATGAAGATAGCATAACAAAGTGTGTTCTTCCGCCCACCGAGACATGCCCTAACTCGACGCTCACTCATTAACTAATCACCACTACCCTGGTAGGTGATTATCGTCCCCCTATCAGACACTAGGGTTACTTTCCTAAGTTGGCAGTCCACTACTGCACTGTATCTGGACAACCAGTCCATCCTTAGGATTACATAGGATCTCATGGGGATTATAATCAAATCACTTTTCAAAATCTCATCCCGATATTTATTTGACAAGCTTTACAAATATTATTCACACACACCCGCCCCAAGAGTGAAGCTATAACTAAGGGTTTATCAAATTCTTCTATCTCTAATCTCAAGGCATGTACAAAAGAACTCAAAATGAGAGCATGGGTGGCACCAGTATCAAACAACACGTGTACTAAGGACTAAGAAACCATGATCGTACCATCAACAACTACGTTATTGGTCTGGGCATCTGAACTCCTTGATGTCATCGTATGAACCTGCACTGGAGCTTTTCCTTTACCTCTACCCACATTACTAGTTCCTAGATTAACTGGCTGATATTGCTGCGATGATGGCGACTGGACACTAGCTGTACTCGACGCTCGATACTGAGGAATGTTACACTGAAAGTCCTACAGTTGGTGTCCTTGCGCTGGATGTGACAGTTGCTAAGGAGAGAACTGATGGAATGAAGCTGAGGGTACTGCTGTAGCTAAGGTAGGGTCTAAAGCTGAGGCTGACGACTAGCTCCTTCTCCGATCTAAAGTCCTAGGTAAGCACTTCTGATCGGGCAATTCCTCTTGATGTGTCCTGGCTGCTGGCAATAATGACAGTGAAAGCTGTAGGGGTTACTGTGCCCGCTGCTAGATGAACTACTACTGCCGCTGTTCATGCCACCCTGTTTGCTCTTTCCTGAAGTCGGTCGACTACTGATGCTCCTCTTGCCGTTCCTCTGTGGTCCTCCTAATGCCTTGGCTCGATTCTCACAATACTACGCATAATCATTCTCCACTGATATTATTGATGACACAAGCTCTCTAAAGTTCTAGAGTCGTAGGGCAACCACCTGCTGTCGAATAGGAGCCTTAAATCCTTCCTGAAATTTGATACACCTCTCACGCTCCGATGCCACTGTTGAGGGAGCAAACCTAGGCAATTCATTAAACTTTGCCTCATATTCCCGAACTGACATATCGCCCTGCTGCAACCTATAAAATTCTGCCACCCTTTGGTCCCTGTATCCCTGCGGAAAGTAGTGATCGTAAAACAGCTCCTCAAACCTATCCCAACTAATGTTACCATTGTTTTCTAGATGCTTGGTTTGCTTCCACCAGGTATTAGCACCACCTTTAAACTTATATGTTGCGAATTCCACGCGATACTCCGCTGGCACACCAAGCGTATCCAAATGCTTCACGATCGAGTCTAACTAATATTCTGCCACCTGTGGGTCCCCGGTTCTATCAAAGGTCGATACAGATGCACGTCAAAACTCTTTAAAGTACGTATACTGATGACTAGCTTCAGAATCATCTGGTCTTGCCCTTGCTGCCATTTGCCGAAATGCAGCAAACATAGCCCTCATCATGCCCTCATCATTTCCAAACTCGGCATCTGCTGTCGAGCTACGTCTAGGTGTCATTCTTTCACTTCTGAAAACAAAATTTGGACTGCCAATGGTATTTCATTGTCGTACCTATGTGTTTACAATTCCCAAGGTTCATAACCTTGAGCTCTGATACCATTCTGTCACGCCCCGGAGTACGGGAGATAACGTGGTGGTTTAATTAAGTTAATTAAATAAAGATTTAGTTAAAAACAGGGTTTTAGAATTAAATTTAAAAATAAAAATGAGATAATTTTAAAATCATTCGAATAGAATAAATTAAGGAAATAAAATAAACCATCATAATAATTAAGCAAATAAAAAGAACATTAAAAATATTTAAATATGAGGTGGAACGAGTATGGGTCCCACTGGCCCACATATTGTGCACACACATGTAGTACTGACAATATTACTATACGACCACAGTCCAAGGATAAAGAAAGTTAAAGATTTTACATGCCTTGAATTGTACTTTAACCTACCCAAATCTTCTACCAGTAGTAAGTCCGGTTAGCGGACTCTTCTCTGATCCTAAGCTGATATCCACCTAGGGGTAAGATTTTAAAATAATAAAAACATGAGCGAAAGGCTCAATAAGACTATATTTAAAATAAACAGATAAATACTCTAGTAGAACTTTCTTAATAAATAAATAATTAAATAAATCAAATAAGTATTTTTATTTAATAAAATTCCATTGAAAACAGTTTGTCAAGAGTACCTTTTAATTCTCTCGGGCAAACCAAATAATCACCACCGGAGTGGCCTAGCTGGGTTTCGGGACCTGGCCCCTAGGTCGTTCACTACACGACCCGTCTCTGATATGGCATCATGCCCATATATCTTTCTTTAATTACTAAAATCTCTATTTACCAAATATAGTCATTTACGTTCTTTATGAAGTTCATTATGAACATTTCTCAATCAACCATTTGTAAAGATATTTAAACAAAATCATTACTTAATCAGTCATCGAAAACATTTGATAAAAATCCATTTTTGGCTTAAATCATTTTGAAATAGGGCTACCAAAGAAAAGGGGTAGAAGTCCTACCTCAATACTCGTGCCGGTGTCCCACACTGTAATCTCGGTCCGCTATACGTTAACTCCGTGGATCCACTCACAAATCCTAAACGCATAGTAACTTAGTTCATTAGTACCTAATATGAGGTATCCTATGTGATCAAATTAACTCATGGTGTCCTAGTGTGTCATTTAGGTTCACAAAATTATTTTATAAAGTTGGAATTTCAATCGGGGTTCAAAACAGTAAAAATAGATGAAAATAACAAAATTTGAGTTATGTTCGGTCGGCCTGCCGGTCCCCCTGGTTCGGTCGGCAGAACTGTGCTAGAAATCCAAGTCCGGTTGGCCGAACATTTCCAAGTTCGGCCTGCCGGTGGTATGAATCCGGCCTGCCGATCCTTTGAATCTAGCCTGCTGAACACAAAGTTTGGCCTGTCGATTTGGAAAATTATAGAATTTTCCAGGCATGGGTCTCGGCTTCCCCGAGCCCAATTCTTCAATCCAACCTGTTTTTCTCAGTTCTCAAGCATGGGTAATCATCATAAACAATAGAAAATCATAGTAAAATACTTTTCAACGCATTAAAACAAGTATTAAACAAGATTTTCACAAAAATCCAAAAATAGAGAAAATAGAGGAAAAATAAAAAATCTTGATTTCAATCCATTTTTGATCAAACAAAGTTTCAATTCTAGTTATTCTAAGTTACTCTAACCTAGATTGAAGCTTTTCTAAGCTCAAACGAGCTCGAATATCAAAATACAAGAAAATTTAAAAAATAGGAAAACTTTTAAATTTTAGAAACTAACTGTCACGCCCCGGAGTACGGGAGGTGACGTGGTAGTTTAATTAGGTTAATTAAATAAAGATTTAGTTAAAAGTTAGATTTAAGAATTTAATTTATAATTAAAAATGAGGTAATTTTAATAATCATTCAAAAAGAATAATTTAAGGAATTAAAATAGACCATTATAATAATTAATTAAAATAAAACAAAAGAGCATTAAAATATTTAAATGTGAGGTGGAACGAGTATGGGTCCCACTGGCCCACATATTGTACACACACATGTAGTACTGACAATAATGCCATACATCTACAGTCCAAAAATAAAAGAAAGATAAAAGTTTACATGCCTTACTTGCTACAGTACAACCTACCCAAATCTTCTACTAATTGTAAGTCCGGTCGGCGGACTCTTCTCCGATCCTAAGCTGATGTCCACCTAGGGTTAAGATTTTAAAACAAATAAATCGTGAGCGAAAGGCTCAGTAGGACTATATTTGGAAATTATTTAACTTTAAAAGAAATTTCATAAATCAGATAAATACATAGAAAACGAGCTAGAACAATTAAACAAATAAATAATTAAATGAGAATTTAATAAAAATATAATCTTACCAAAACAATTCAAATAGGCCAACAAGAAAGAATACCATTTTCCTTTTCTTGGGCAAACCACATATAAATCACCACTGTAGTGGCCCAGTTGGGTTTCGGGACCTGCCCCCAAGGTCGTTCACTACATGACCCGATCTCTGATATGGCATCATGCCCCCAAATATATATATACATATATATCCTTTTGATTAATAAAATCTCTTCTTTACCATATATAATCATTTATATTCATTATGAGGTTTATTATGAACAGTTCTCAATCAACCGTTTGTAAAGATATTTAAACAAAATCATTTTCCAATCAATCATCGAAAACATTTGATAAAATTCGTTTTTGGCTTAAATCATTTTGAAATAAGGCTACCAAGGAAGAGGGGTGGAAGTCCTACCTCGATATCTGTGTCGGTGTCCCACACCAAAATCCCAGTCCGCTATACGTTAGCTCCGTGGATCCACGCACAATTCCTAAATGCATAGTAACTTAGTTCATTAGTATCTAACCCGAGGTATCCTATGGTTCTAAATCATCTCATGGTGTCCTAGTGTGCCTTTTAGGTTTATAAAATCATTTTATAAAGTTGAAATTTCAATCGGGGTTGAAAACAGTGAAAACGGGTGAAAAATCACAAAATCACACCATGCCCGGTCAGCCTGTCGATCGTCCTGGTTCGGCCTGTCAAACTGCACAGTTCGGCCTGCCGGAAGAGCAGGTTCGGTGGGCTGAACATCTCCAGGTTCGGCCTGCCGGTCGGTTGAATCCGGCCTGCCGATCCCTTGAATCCGGCCTGCCGATCCCTTGAATCCGGCCTGCCGAACATGAAGTTTGGCCTGTCGATTTGAAAAAATTCTAAAAATTTCCACACACGGGTTCTCGGCATCCCGAATCCAAATCTTCAAATCTAACCTGTTTTCTCAATTCTTAGGCATGGGTAATCATCATAAACAATAGAAAATCATAGTAGAACACTTTTTAATGGATTAAAACAAGTTTTAAACAAGGTTTTCACAAAAATCCAAAAATAGAGAAAATAGAGGAAAAATGAAAAATCTTGATTTCAATCCGTTTTTGATGAAATAAAGTTTGCATTCTAGCTAATCTAAGTCCATCTAACTTAGATTGAAGCTTTTCTAGGCTTGGAAACTCTTAGATTTTAAAATGGAAGAAAATTTGAAAAATGTAAAAAGTTTTGAAATTTTGAAAACTAACCTTGAATCGAAGCTTGAATCGAGTTTGTGGTTGCTCAATCGCGTTCCCGAGCCTTCAATCCACAATCCCGAAGCTTGAAATTGAATTTTGAATCAAAAATTTAGAGAAAGAATGGGAGAGAAAGTGAGAAACCAAGAGAGACAAAGAGAGAGGAGAGAGAGAGCACGGGTGAGAAAATGAGAGGAAAGAGAGGAAGAGTCAAATAAATAGAGGAAAGAAAGACAAAACCAGTAAAAGAAAACTGTGTGTACAGCACGTGGTTTTTCAAAAGGGACGTGTTGGTCATTTGACGAATTGTTTTGTTTTAAAATTTAAAATAACATGTAAAAATAATTAAAAATCATTAAAAGAATCAAAATGACATTAATTTAAGAATTTCACAAAATGATCTAGTTAAGTTTAGAATAATCATTATGGCACACTAATCCACCATTTAATACTCTAATTATACTTAATTAACTTTAGGGTGTTACAACTCTCCGCCCCTAAAAGAAATTTCGTCCTCGAAATTTACAAATCGATTCAAAAACAAAATAAATGCGGATACAACTTCTGCATATCCGATTCTAATTCTCAAGTGGCTTCATCAATCCCGTGATGCTGCCACACGACCTTAACTAACAAAATTTCACGACGACGCAAACTAATCACTTTACGATCGATGATCTGAATCGACACATCTTTATACGTCGTGTCTTCCTGAATCTGCACACCTTGAAACGAAATGATCTTATCCTGCTCAGGTGGACACTTCCGAAGCATCGATGCATGAAATACATCATGAACATGCGAAAGTTTCAGAGGAAGATTGAGTCGATACGCAACCACACCCACACGTTGAGTAATCTCGAACGGTCCAATATACCTTGGCGTGAGTTTTCCTTTTACTCCGAATCACGAAATACCTTTAGAGGAGATACCTTTAAGAGTATGAAATCTCCAACCTCGAATTCTAAAGGTTGTCGTCTTCTATCCGCTCTCTGAGCTGCTTTCAATCGATCTCGAATCACGACGATCTTCTCGTTACTATCACAAACCTCATCTGGCCCAAGAATAACCCTATCTTCTGGCTCGGCCCAACATACTGGCGATCGACACGATCGCCCATACAATGCCTCAAATGGTGCCATACCAATACTCGATTGATAGCTATTGTTGTATGCAAACTCCACCAAATGCAAGTATTTCTTCTAGTTTCCACCGAAGTCCAACGTACAAGCTCGTAGCATGTCTTCGAGAATCTGAATAACCCGCTCCGATTGTCCGTCTGTCTGAGGATGAAATGTCGTGCTGAACTTTAAATCTGTACCCATAGCCTCCTAAAAACTCCTCCAATACCTGGCATTAAATCTAGTATCCCTATCAGAGGTGATGGATAAAGGAACTCCATGCAATCGTACTATGTTCTGTATATACAACTCTCCAAGAATCCTCCTCGAACACGTCGATCTGAACGGAATGAAATGAGCAGACTTTGTTAACCTGTCGATCACGACCCAAATCGCATCGTGCCGCTGCTCCGTCCTTGGCAATCCGGTAAGAAAATCCATCGTCACGTGCTCCCATTTCCACCCTGGAATAGGAAGTGGCTGAAGCTGACCTGCTGGCTTCTGATGCTTGGCTTTCACCTGAAGACAAGTCACACACTTGGCCACGTATTCTCGAACGTCCTTCTTCATGCCTCTCCAC
>CAMOHE010052270.1:0-53919 GCA_946598075.1 Artocarpus hirsutus | reverse complement strand
ATGAGGGCATCGGTAGCACAAGCAAGAGCACAAGGGATGAGACATATTTAGATCCAATTCAAGTTCCCATTGGTCCAGTTACGAGAGCTCGTGCAAAGAAGTTCAAAGAAATGCTTATTGGGCTGATGATTCAAGCATCTTGGGCTCAAGCTATCGCATGGAGGCCTATTGAGGGAATTGCATGTGACAACCAGACCAACAAATGCGTGATTCAAGTTCTAGAAGGGACCGAATAATCCTATGGCTGCAAATAATCTTGCTACTTTCTATTTCAGTTACTTTCCCAATTTGAGGCGACAAGTGGCGAGAAGAATCAGCTAATTGCCTAATTATTGTCTAGTTTCCTTTTCTTTTACAAAACATGCGTTTACTTTTATATTATTGTAAGGCTTTTAAGCCATTTAGGAAACTTAATTTATTTGCTTTAGATTGAGCATCTTTTTGGCTAGTAATTGATTTGCCCGAAATTCCATGGGCAATTAGGAGCTAAAAATTCGCAAAGGGGAACCACTATATATTGTAACGAATTTCATTCAATGGTAATAAGTTTTACACACAATTTGAGGTTTAATTCTCTTTGGTTCCTAAACAAACTATTCAAACTTATCAAAAAATTCCGTGATTGTCATAGACTTATCAATCAGTCCATCCATAGCTGATTGTGGCATCCTTACATACCAAGGTTCGTGCTTTTTGTTGGGCATCGGGTCACGATTCCATTTCAAATCCGATTAGGCGTTTCGATCTTGGAGGCCAATTTTGGTTAGGGTTGCGTCAGTTCTTGGCGTGGTTCGTATCACCAAGTGAACCCAATTAAACAATGTTTGTCATGTTTGATACGTGTGATCTAGATCAAATAGTCTGGCTATGCAAGGTGTCCATTTTGTGCTCTATGTACTCGTCAGGAACATTCTGATTTAAAGAGTCTTTTTGGGTTCGACATGTTCGATTCATGTGAATTAGACTGAGTGAGAATTACTTGATAGGAGATCTATTTTTGTGATAATAGTGGTCGGTATGTTCATCTTAATATGATCTGCTCAGTTCAAAGCCAAAAATAACTTGATGGAAGTTAATATCTACTAATTCACGAGGTTGCTTAGAAAGAAGTGGCCCGAAACTTGCGGCCAATGGAAGATTGACATGTCTCCTACTCCACCAAGCACTATCTAGACCAATTTCTCACTAACAAGAGCCCACTTTCTCATAAAATGCAACTATAAGTAGGCTAGAAGCATCATTTAGAGACATGAATCTATCTCAAAATTGAGCATAAATTTGGCAAATTCTTCAATTCTTTTCTCATCTCTCATATTCCAATCCTCCATCATTTTTACACACATTATTGCAAGAAAAGCTATAATTTTTAATGAGTTTGTTTATTAGTGAAGAAAAAACTCCTTAACAGTGGACGCTACTTAATTTCAAAGTGAACTATTATAAATCTCTTGTGTGGTAACATTTATTTCAATGTTTTTTATTTAATTGCATACTTATAATTACCTTTTCGGTTTATTATTATCAAACTGACCATATTTGGAGTGTGTTAGGACCTAATAATGGTGATCAAAGGCTCAATCAATTTGATTTAATCTTTAAATTGCCAACTAATTTAATTTGACTTAATTATAGATCCAACATCTACACTTATAAGTTTGGTAAACTATGTATAAAATTGTTATGGAAATATATAATGACAAAAATAAGCATATTTTGCCAAACATATTTTGAGTTTTGATTTTTAACTTTAATTTTAAGGTCAACATACACAATATTTATACATTAAAATACTAAAAAGTAGACTTATTTTATTCCTTAATATAATTTTAGAGATTAAAACATCACTATAAAAAACAGTGAAATAACATTAAAAAAAAAGTTATGCTACAAAAACAGTTCTTGATTTCTCACAGTGATGCTATTTTAATTTGTTATGAAAAATGGGTGGATTGGAAATTATTAAGGTTAATTTAATAACTTTAAATTATGGTAGCAAAAGTTGTTGTAAGAAAGCAACCTTTAACATGCTTCTCAAATTTTACTGCAGTAGCTTTTAGAAGTAACTTGACAAAAGTAAATTTTATCAAACACCATAAATTGTTATAGACAGTCACAGATAGTTATAGAATCTAAAAGTATCCTTTAAAAGTAACACTAAACAAACCTTTGATAGTGCAATCAAAGTAGATTGCTCGACCCAACCCATGCGAACCAAGAGAGGAAAATAGTATGGCCTGCCTCAGCCCAGCCCGTATAAAGGGAGTGGGGTGGCCCAAACGAGATGTAATAGAGCTTGGCATAACATATTAACTTGGCAATCCCATGTAGGCTAGAACAACCAATATAAACATTATATATACACACACACACACATTGAGGGGACGTTGCAAGTGCTAAGACCTTGGTTTAGCTTAGACCGAGTGCTTAGTTGGGCCGAGCACCAAGACAAAGAGATGAGCCTCGAAATGCCCCGTTTAATAGAATATGATTGATTAGGGAAAGGATATGATCAATTTTATAATTTTATCTATATATTGACCCAAGACTTTTTCATAAAGTTGGTTCAATTGATGGAGATGGGCCTAGGCTTCTTTAGATAATTTACAAAATAACTATTTATCATTTATGAATAACAAATGGGGAACTATTGACCTCTTTAGTCACAACAACTCCTTTGATGGCTTTAATATGTCCAACATTTTTTAGCAAGATTGACGGGCCTCCAACACAAATTAAGAAAAAGGCTTCTAAATATTGAACATTTTATCTTGAGTTTATATAAAATTAAAACCAATTTGCTTTAACAAACGCAAGTTTAGATTATTAAACTTATAGTCAATTGTTTATTCTCATCAAAATTATTGTTAATTTAACCTTCAAAGAAAACAAACTAAGTGACCAATTGGAGAATTTATTAGAGAATTGTTAGGATAGATACCCTTAAAGCATATAATATTTTTGTTAGGAATGGTTTACTAAGGAACACATATTTTATTTGTAATTAATGATATTTTGGCTTAAATGAATAAATTAATAATAATGCAAATATTTCATGTCTTAGTAATAGTCGTCATTTTGCTTTTATTATGTTTAAGCATTTAAGCAAACATGTGTTTCATGACTCTTATAATCAAATCTTGGGATCGGGCATATATGGAGTTTGTATGCAATATTGATGCAAGAAAAGATTAATGGTCTAAATAATATAGTCTGTAGTCTATGTATTTAGCTAGACACTTTATACATGACAAGTCTATAATGGAAATCTATGTCCGATTGGAGAGATAGTTTATCAAGACTGTCGAAGCCAATTGATTCCATGGTAGACATATTAACATGATAGACCTAATGGTAGTCCCATGCTGGACTAGACCTAAAGTGTCACTGATTTAATAATAATTTCATTTATCTTAACTTAATTCACTTTGACAATCATCTATATTATCTTAATCCTAAAGTGGATTCATGACACTATGTTTATAGCTTGTATCTTTTGACATGCCAAAAGCAGGAGTTTCGATGATCGAATGCTCCATTGTCGGTATGTTGAAGATACAACTTATATTCGATGAGAGCATAATCCAAAAACATAGAATTTATAGCTCGCTAACAAAGAGTTAACGTTACCTTCACAAAGGCATTATTCAAGAATTTGGAAAAGAACAAGACCTTAGACATCTGGATATGCGACAACTAGATGATTTTCTATTAGTATTTACTATAAATAGAATTTTCTAAATAAGTGAAATAATGGAATTTTACACATATGCATGAGAGGTCATAGACAAGACTAATAAGTAGGGTCTCATAATTCGATATGTTATCAAGAGTGCAGCTTTGGTTCTTTAGTAGAGTGACACCAAAGTTAATAATTTAAATTAATTGGAGATTAATTTATCTGTTATTATTAGAGCTTGATAAATATCTATCTATCAGGTCTCAATGCTAACTCATTAATTCCTTGACTAATTGTGTAGAATATAGTTTGCCACAAGTAATACAAGAGGATGCACCAGATGAGTTATTGGACCTATCAGTGTGCAAGCCTAACAGTCCAATTGGACTGTGTGTGATGCCTAGCCTAGTCCTACTGGACTATGGACGCTTACAACATGGGTAGTTTGGGAAGTTAGTTAATTAATTTTAGAATAATATTTATTCAAATTTAGTTATTTAGATTTTGTGATAAGTAATTATTTATATTTGAATAATTAATTTAAACCCTAATTGTATTTGAATTTGGATTAAGAATAATTATTTATAATTATTTAAATTAGATAATTAATCAACCAATTTCACCATAATATTTTTTTTAAATTTAGTTACTAGGATTTTATGATAATTAATTATTTATATTTGAATAATTAATTTAAATCTCAATTGTATTTGAATTTAGATTAAGGATAATTATTTATAATTATTTAAATTATATAATTACCATGGATAATTGAATTCTAATTTAAATAGAATTATATGAATAAGAATTATCTTAGATGACGCAGATAATCACAAAACCCAATGTTATGATTGACTAGAATTCAAATTTTCCTCTGCTTAAGATTGGCGTGTACTCCAAGAAAAAATCTTCCCTTGGGTGGAGTGCAAGGCTAGTGGGAGAAGAGGGAAAATTTTCTCTTAATCTTTGTAGACTTCTACCTCCTCTAGCCAACTTTATAAATAAAGGTTTTTAGTCCTCTTTTTTTTTTTTTTTTAATGCTATTGTGCAACTTTTAGATTGTTAAGCTTTGATCACTTCTCTTTTGTGTTCCTCAAGCACAAAGTCCAGTTGGAAGAAGAGAACTTGTGGTGGTTTTGTGTTGAGTTATGCCCACACACACAACAACTAGAAGGAAAAGACATAGCGCTGAAGATCTAAAGGTTGAGATTTTTCTTTAATTAGTCAGACATACTGCTTCCTATTCATCAACAGGTGAAATGAAATTAGAATTCTATTTATTGTTTATAGCAATATGAGTATGATTCTGCGTAATAAATAAAAATTTTTAAAATTCCATTGCGTAACCAATTTTATTTTTCCAACAATTTTGTAAAGGACATATTTATAAAAAAAAAAAAAGTGAATTTATTCATCATCTTTATGTGTATGGATTTTAAATACTTTATGAATATAATTAAAATTCCAAAATTTCTAGTGTTATATACAAGAAGATTATATTTAGGAATGATAACTAAAATAGTCTGTAACATATAATTAATTATTCAATTAAAGTATAAAATCTTTAATTTAGCGTTATTAGTACAAGTCATTTCCACTAAGAATGAAAACCATTAATATAGTGAGCCATTAAATGAGTGTATGACATATAATAAGAATATGTAGGTTTAGGATATGATAGGATATGAATAGCTAATCATTTTTGTTAAATATAGTCAGTTCTAATCACATTGACTGATGGTCATATCTAAGATGATCTTAATCCTGAGTTATTAGCAGACTTCTATTTATAGATTTATGTCTTTTGATTTAGTAGGTACGAATATAATAATCTTATCTTATTCGTTGTATTTTGAGACATAATGAAGTAAGTAGTTGGGAATATTAATATTACAAGATGGAATTTATTCCTTCTCTAACGAGAAATAGATAAATAGTCCTCTTGAGTATTGATTTAGGGCTTCAATAATAAGAGCGCTCAATTTGTGATTAAGTTCATGAATTTATTATTCATTAGATAATCAATGGCACACAAGAATAAAGATGTAATTAGTGAGGTTAACGGGTTTCACCTAGCTATAATTATGAATTATTTATGGAGGATCAATTGATATTTAATAACTATATTAAATATTAAATAGACAACTCTAAGAACTGAGTAATTAAATATCTATAATTTTAAGAGTGCAATTCTAATTATTTAGTGCAGTTACATTGTGTTAACTCTAAGGTTTTATAAAGTATTTTTAAACCAATTTTGATGGTAACAAACACAATGTTTGTTTATATGTGCAAATATAAACAAGTGAAGAATATTCAAGAGGTTTCAAGCTATAAATGCAACAAGGAATGGACTCATAAGGACTTGAAGAATGTAAGATTTTACTTGTTAGAGGTCCTAATATAAGTGAGCAATTTTTAAATAAGTTTATAGTCAAATACAAGCTCAAATTCACACACACATTTGTATTCATAAATGCTTTAAATCTTTGCATATATGTTTTCAAAGTCTTTAAATTGTTTTATTATTTGGAATGTGTTCAAAAATGCATATTGTTGATGCTTTCTAGGAAACAGAGGTGGATCAACACTACGTGTAGCTGCGTACAGTGGACGGCTATTCCTTGCTTGTCTCTGACTGCTCGGGCAGACCTGCAACAAGAGGATGGATGCTTTAGAGGTGAGAAGGAAACCAATTAGGTAATAAACAAGGGCTCTCTAACGCTCAACTCAGGTGCTGCTTGGTAGAGAATGGGAGCTGGTTAGTTAGGAAGGAGCATGCTTGCTTGAGCTGTAATAAATGCACTCTATTTATAGGTTGCCACTTAAACCGAGTATTAAGTGGGTTTTGCCCACTATATGTGTGTCACATCAAGGCATGTCAGAGGTAAAAGACAAGTGTCATGCCCTCTGTTGGTAGATTAGTTTCCATCTAAAGGTGAGTTGTCTTCCATCTGTTGGCCAGTGATGACGAGTAGTAGCCTGCTTGCAAGTTACAAAAATCCAACCCGAGCTGGTGTTTGACCCGAAGAGGCAACCATTCATGTCGCGGGCCTAGAGGGCCCTAAAGAGCACCTCGATAGATGATCCAAGCTAAACATGGTTGGTTCTATGCTCCTAGAAACTCCTACTGAGTAGGTTTGCCAACCACTTAGAATAGGGTTCCTCGACGGTTGCACCGAGCTCACCCCTAATAGTAGCCCCTAGTTCACTTGGTCGATGCTTGACCAGGTTGACTATCCAAGAGGCTGAGGTCAGCTCAAGATGGAGCTCAAGCAGCGTCCTAGGCCGACAGGAGATGGAAGGTCACGCGATGAAGCTCGGAGGGACACGTGTTGATACGTGATTAGCTGTATCCCTGACAGGTGTAATGATCGCGTCTCTTCATTTTTCTTGCCTGAGTTTTATGCATTGCCGAGTTATAGTTGACAACCAAAGACGTTATTTTTTTGAGCTTCCATCACTCGATTAGGTAATTTCCCAAAAAGCACATGAAAAAATGAGTGACCTTTTTTTGACTCACAGAACGTAGATATTTCCTGGTCAGACAGTAGCACCAAAACCAAGACGTCGACCTCCATGGAGGTTGATATTAAAGGAATATCCCTAGGGTAAAACAGAGTAGGCTGGCTTGTTGAAATCTCAAGGCTCGACGTCGAGATGGTACCCAAGTAGAAATTCCTTAACTTATTAGATGGGAGACACCCAATAAGACCGTGAAGGGGCAAGGATCCCTATTTTGATGACGCCACTGTTGGCACGTCCAGAGTTATGGCTTAGGAGCGTACCGGTCTAGAGGCGGCTGCTGATGAGCTAAGCACATTCGATCAAGAATATGGGGTCTCGATCTAAGTCGGAGGTCTGGTAACCATGGGGGTCTTCGACGAGGAGCGGGCAACCAAGGAAGCAAAGCTTGAGAGGAGTGTTATCAAGGAGGGCAAGGACGCTAAAAGACTCGTCACTACCAGATGTCTGTAGCGGGCTATTCAAGTGCAATGACCGAGTCCTGGCTCGAAGACCTACGTCGAGAGTTTATCATCCCAGACGATGTCGACCTCATCATGCCTAGGGAGGGTGATTCATCCCTGGTCCTAGTCAAAGGTTACATAACATTGTATGCTGAGTTTTTCAAGGCTTGGCTGCGCTTGACATTTCACCCCTTCCTTCGCCAAGCACTGAACGATTCAAATGTCTGCCCTTCCCAGCTTAACCTGAATGACTACAAGTTGATGATTAGGATGTACATGCTATGGAGGTACCATCGGGCTACAGAGATGCCATTGGAGGCCTTCAACTAGGTGTTTAAAATGAAGAGGCTTCCCTGGCAATCTGGCTGGTACTATATCACCGGCTTCAAGAAAGACTTCATCCTGTGCAACCCCGACTTGGACAAACTTTGGAAGTTTGAGTGGTTCTATGTTGGGGGAAATATCTACCTTGGGCCAGTGAAGTAGTGTCCAAGGACCAGCACGTTCTGAGGACATTTGAGTAGGAGCACGTCTAGTCGAAGAGACCATGGGCATCGGGCGACATCGTCAGAGTAGTGGAGGACTTGTACACTAAGCCGGAGTCCACATGGTAGTAGTCCTTCCTGCTCAAGAAGGAAAATCTTTCCCGTTATGGCTAGTTTAGGGAGTCTAATGGAATCAATCCCCCTTCCAACATCTAGCCTGCTCGGTCGATTGGGTAGGTGATAGTGGTGTGGCTGATATCCCAGGGCCAAGCACCATCAGATTTGGGTGGCCGACGAGGGAACCATCATCATCCAATATTGAGGACTCATCAAGTGGCCCCTTCGACAAGGAGCCACCTATAGCAGATGAAGACCTTGAGGACATTATTTGATTCCTATATCTGTCAGGCCAGCTCTGGATTAGTGGTGAGCTCTGAGTTTTTTTTTTTTTTTGCTTTGCCGAGCTTGCCCTAACTTGGAGATTTTCTTGCCTTTTGTTGTAGATATGTCTTCCCAACAGGCTTCTTGAGAAGAAAGGCATAAGATGATGGAGAATCTTTATCAATCTAAAGGGAAGGCCGTAGTGGGCTCAAAAAGAAAGAGGACCCTGAGACTTGAGCAGCCTTTGAGGTCTAAGCAGCCGCCACAGACTAAACAGCCACCCCAAGCAATCCAAGTTGTTCCCCCGCCCCGTCGATGAGAGCGAGGGCTTTATATAGCCAATCCCAGCCACCCGTCATTACAACCACCGTGCCATTGCACTCAGTCGATCCTTCGAAGAGGCATCGGAATACCCGACACCTTATCCTTAATAACATTGCCAAGGTTATCCCCGGGGAGTTGTTTTTGGATCTCTAGGGAGAGAACTATGATAGCCTATTCCACGCTGCCTTTCAATCCACCGCCACGGTAAGCAAAACTTCTATCTCGAGCTCCTTTTAACTTGGTGGATTCTTCATGCTCTAATTCGTCATTTCAGGCTTGCGCATTTTTAAAGCTGGCGTCTATAGCTGGGCAAAAGGAGCTCGGCCTTGAGAAGAAGAAACATAATAAGACTATGCTCGAGAAGGACAAGGTTGAGAAGGAGCTCAAGTCCAAGAACATCGAGCTAGATCAAATTAAAGAGTCTCTTTTTTGGGCCAAAGACGAGGCCAAGAGGGCAAGAGATGAGGCTGAGCTGGCCAAGGCGACGATAGAGCGGGCAAGAAATGAGGCTGACTAGGCTCAGGACGAGGTCAACCACATGAGGACCTAGCTGTGGCCTCCCAAGCCGAGCATTAGCTATTCCTTAGAGAAGAACTACCCGGTCGCCTAGCCTAGGCCATGGAGGAGTTCAAGTCGTCCCTAGAGTACGCAGACTACTACTACCTCGAGATGATCGACCTACGGGATTATACTCTAGAAAAGCACCCTAAGGCGGTCAAATTTGACTGGTCCCTCATTGTTGAGTTGAAGCAAGAGGAAGTGCAGCAACCCAATCCAGAAGAGGTGGTCGAGGTGGATGGCGAGGACAGGGATGGCGGGAATAATAATGATATCGGGGATGAGGCCCAGGCTTGAATTTTTGTTTCTTTCTTTTGTAATTCTCCATCCAGGCTCGAGAGGTGTCCGGTTATTTATAGCACCCCCCAACTTTCATGTAATGAAATTTTATTTCTTTTCAAAGTTTATCATTTCTTTAATTTTTTTTTTATTTTGAATTTGAGATTTTGCAAGTGTGATTATTTTTGGATAAAATGTTAATTTCATTTTTCAAAAGCTTGTCGGGACTCCCAAGTCAAGAGCTCCTCAGGAATGAAGTTCATGCTACATTTCTCCAAGTTAAATGCTTCTCAATAAAGGAATTGAGTTAAGAATTCTTCAAGTTGAGTGTTCCTTAGGAGGAAATATTCTCAAAAATGAATTCCAATCTCGTGTTTTCTTAATTCTGTTTTCACTAAGTTAAGCATCTTAGAAGCGAAAAATCTTACTTTTCTGAGTTGAATGTTCCTCAAAAACAAACTTTCTTAGAAATGGACGATTTGCACCCACTGAGTTTAGCCAAGCAGGAAGGTTCATTTCTTGGTTGGGTAGAGCACAACGTCGTGCGGTACCCTATACCCTGTCGCTTCCCTTAGACTTGTTTAAGTTCATTTGAACTTTTACAAGTTTAACGTTGGTCGGGCATGGTTATGCTGGGGCGATTCTGTCCGGGTAGTCTATACGGCAATAGACAATTGGTCAGTGTTATGCCAACCAACCCCCTAGTCCGGTTAGTCAAGATGACTCTCTCTTTTTAGGAGTCGTTGTCGGGTCCCCTAGACTAGAGTTATGGCCCCCCTCTTCGGGAGTTAAATATTCTTGACACAAATTACTCAATGAAATTATGTAGAATTTAGAATTTTCATTAATATATATTTTTAACATTTCAACCCTGTTTGGCAGGTCTAGTTACAAAAGAATGAGGCTAGAGGTTAAAAAAGGTTTCCAGCTTCGGTTAGCAAAAGAATTTCTTTAAAAGCTCGATGTTCCAAGGATGACCGAACACATTTCCTTCCATGTCAGATAGCCTGTAGGCACCTAGGTGAACAATTCTGGTCACTCTGTATGGTCCATCCCACTTCAAGCCGAAGGACCCAAGCCTAAGTTGCTAAATAGTGACCTTTTTTAGCACTAAATCACCAACTTTAGAACTCCTCGATTGGACCTGCTTGTTGTAATACCGAGCAATGACTTGGTTCTGAGCGATGTTATGGATCGTAGCATGGTTCCTCTTCTCCTCGAGCAAACAAAGCTTGGACATCATGATCTCGTCATTCTGGATTTCTTCGTACTGCTCAATGCTGAAGCTTGATAGTCTAACTTCTACCAGGATGACAGTCTTGGCCCCATAGATGAGGGAGAATAGAGTCTCCCTACTGGTAGTCCGAGCTATAGTTCGATACGTCCAAAGTACCTTCAAGAGCTCATCAATCTACACACCTTTAAGGTCCTTGAGTTTTTTCTTTAGATTGTCTTTGATTGTCTTGTTGACAGCTTTAACCTGCCCATTGCTCTAAGGGTAACAAAGGGAGGAGAAGACCTTCTTAATGCCAAGCTGCTTGCATAGGCGGAGGAGGCTTGAAGATTCAAACTACTTGGCGTTGTCAATCACAATGTTGTGTGGGATTCTAAACCAGCAAATGATGTTTTTCCATACGAAGTTGGTGCATTTGGCTTTGGTCATGTTTGTGCATGGCTTAACCTCCACCTACTTTGTAAGGTAGTCGATGGCCACGATGTAATACTTAAACTAAGACCGGACTTGAGGAAGGGGTCTGATGAGGTCAATGACCCATTTGGCAAAAGGCCACACTAGTGTTACTAAGGTGATGGGTTTAGCGTGGTGTTTGAGCACCCTAGCAAATTGTTGGCATTTAAGGCATTTTCGCGCGAAGTCTTTGTAGTCTTTTTCTATGGTCAACTAGTAATATCCTTGCTAAAGACATTTTGGAGCCAGGGATCGCCCCCCAGCATGGTTGTCGCATAGCCCCTCATGAATCTCCTTCATTAGGTATTGAGCTTCTCTAAGCACTACGCACTTCAAACATGGGGTAGTGTAGCCTCGCCGTTCATTGAATACCAAGCCGAGCTACTGTAAATCTAGCGTGCATGTTTGTGGCCACTAGACAATTTGGTTGTGGTCAAGTATCGGATGATTATATCCATCTAGGTAGTTTCTTGCTCTTAGGCTACACTCACCACTTCCTTGTTGATGCTTGGCTCAGCTAATCTCTCGATGGGGATCAAAGTGAGCTTGCTGTTGCCCAAGCTTAAGCCCAGTTGAGCAAGTGCATCAGCCTCAGAATTTTTAGATCTGGGGATCTATCTGAATGACTAAGCTTTAAACTACCCAAGCAATGCATTGACCTCTTGCAAATACGCGGTCATGGATTCTGTTTAGGCTTAGACCACCCCAATAACCTATTGGACAACGAGCATGGAGTCGCTGTGGAACACCCCTAGGAGTGCTTCATACTCGACCTCATTGTTGGAGGCCTTAAAGTCAAACTGGAGTGTGTAGATTGTCTTATATCCATTCGGGCTAGTTAGAACCAACTCGGCACCTGAGCCCTCATCGTAGGAGGATCCGTTGACAAATAGTTTTTATTCTGGCTCTAGCTTAGAGACATCATTACCTCTGTTGCTGCTCGAGGTATCTTGGTCTTTGATGGGGGCTTTCTCAGCTAAAGGAGTGCTCTGCGCAACATCGGTAAACTCAGCAATGAAATCGGCCAAGGCCTAGGCCTTTATGGTTGTTTTTGGAATAAAGTGAATATCGTATTGACCGAGTTCGATTGACCATTTGGTCATTCGCTTGGATATCTCCAGGCTTTAGAGGACTTGCTAAACAGGGAACTTGGTTGGAACTTGGATAGTGCGACCTTGAAAATACGGCTGTAGTTTTTGAGCTGAAGTGATGAGGGTAGACGCAAGTTTTTCTAGCAAAAGGTACCTTTTCTCGGCACCCTGGAACGCATGACTTGTATAGTAGATGGGCTTATGAACACTGTCTTCTTCTCGAACAAGGACCGAGCTCACAGCCTTTTCTCACATGGTGAGGTAGGCATATAAAACTTCTCCTGGTATGGATAGGAGCAGGGGCATGGCTAAGTACCTCTTTAGGATTTGAAAGGCTTTCTAAAAATCCTTGCTCTACTCAAACCTCCCCTTGAGTGCCTGAAAAAATAGGTGGCACTTGTCGGTAAACCAAGAAAGAATCTTGGAAAGGGCTGCTACCATATTGGTGAGCTTTTACACCTCCTTAATAGTCCTAGGTGAATGCGTATCGATTACGGCTCGAGCTTTGGCTAGATTGACCTCGATTCCTCTCTGGTTGACATGCATTTAAGAAACTTGCCCAAGTTGACCCCGAACGCATAATTTGGTAGGTTAAGTTTCATCCTATACTCTAGGATACTGTCAAAGCTCGCTTAGAGATCTGCCATATGATCTACTGCTTGAATGGATTTAACGAGCATATCATCCTTGTAAACTTCCATGGTCTTGCTGATCAGTTGAGCAAGCATTTTGTTGACTAGGCATTAGTAGGTTGCTCTGGCATTCTTGAGTCCAAAGGGCATAACTATATAGCAGTAAAGCCCTTAGTCGATGATGAAGGTGGTATTTATTTTTTCTTCCTGGGTCATCTAGATTTGATTATAGCCAGAGTAAGCATCTATGAAGCTCAGTAGCTCGTGCCTAGCAATCACATCTATGAGCTGATCTATCCATGGTAGTGAGAAACAGTCCTTGGGGTGGGCTTTATTGAGGTTAGTATAATCGATACAGATCTATCATTTTTTGTTTGCCTTCTAAACTAGGACCACGTTCATAACCACTCTGGATATGTCACTTCTTGGATGAATCTGGCTTTCAGGAGCTTCTGAACTTCTTTGTTGATGGTGGCATACCTCTCTACATTGAAGGCTCTCTTCTTCTAAATCATCGACTTATAGTCTGGTCAGACATTCAGTCGGTGACTGATGATACTAGGATCAATGCTAGGTATATCCTCATGAGACCATGTGAACACATCCCAAAACTCCACAAGGAGCTTCTCTAGGTCAGCCTAGATCTCAGGTGTTAACCAAGAATCGAGTTGGATTGAGCAGTCGAGATGTGCCGGATCCAAGTTGAATGGCAACAAATCCTCCACAAGGGTTGCTCTCACCTCCTCTTCGGGCAGAAGGGGGTCAAGGTCAGAGAGCATCTTTTACACTTGCTTGGTGGGGAAGTGGATCTCATCAACCTTATAAATGGCCGAGACATTTAGTTGTTGAGCTGGTGCAGCCTTGATAACATTAGCATAGCATGCTCAAGAATTCTTCTATTGCGACCTGATGACTCTGACCCCATTCTCTGTTGGAAATTTAATGGCTAGGTGGTAGGTAGAGACCATGACCTTTAATGCATTCAACGTCGAACGACCGATGATGATGTTGTACTGTGAGGGTTTGTCGACGACTAGAAAGTCGACAATGCGTGTTACTCAAGCATCCCTCTCATCGAAGGTGACCGGTAGGCCAACCTTCCCAACTGCTCAGACGCACTCATCGATGAAGCTATATAGCAGTGTCTGGACTGTTACTAGCGTAGCATGGCTGATCTTAAGCCTTTCGTATGCCTATTTGAATAAAATGTCGACCGAGCTGCTGTTGTCTATCAACACTCGCCAGACAATGATGTTGGTGATCTAAAGCTCACACACATGGGCATTGTTATGTGGGTGGATAAGTTTATCTGCCTCCTCCTTAGTAAAGATGATCGAGACATCCTATTGTCGGTAGATTTTGCTAATGTGTTCTGACATGTTCATAAGGTCACCCCTATCGACTAGCCAAGCTTCTCGTGCGTAAGCACGCCGTCCACTCGAAGTGTCCCTGATAACAGGCCCTTCGATAATTATATGAACAATATTTAGGGGTTCTGAGGTGTTTCCACTTTCGTTGCATGGTTGGTTCTACATATTCTAGGCTAGCTAGTCGTCTCTCCTAGCCGCGAAGCCTGGAGTTAAGACTCGATCTACAAGCTCCTACAAGTGACTATCTTGGACTAGCCTTTCGATGTGGTCCTTGAGCTAGATGCAATCGTGAGTGTTGTGTCCCACATCCTTATGGAAGTTGCAATACTTTTTCTGGTCCTGCTTCATCTTGCTACCTTTCAGCTTGGGTGGATCGACTAGTAGGTTCCTTCTGCTCGCCTGGGCAAGCACCTCATCAATACTCGCAACCAGGGGCATATAGATCTGGAACTTCCCGTTTGGAAAATTTAGCTTCTGGGTTTTCTTCTCTTTCTTCCTCTTCTTGTTTTGCTTGGCACCTGGCTACTAGGGTGCCGACTTTTGCTTCGTTTCCTTCTCGCTGCTGCCACTGCTGCCTTTTTCTTGGCAACTCTTCATATACTCTACTGCTTCAACATACCTCTGTGTGTAGCTGAGCATATGAGAAAAAGAGAGCCCCGATGAAGGCGCGCTTCAAGGTCTCATCTTCAACGTGCTTAACCTCAAGTGCTGCTCGGGTAAACTGACTAATATAGTCCTTGACATTTCCATCTCCTTGTTTAACAACATAGAGATGAGTTATTTTTTTTCTCCTTATCTTGGTTGTAGAGAAGGCGGCAAAGAAAGCATCAGAAAGCTAGTGTAATGAAGTAATTGTGGCTAATTCTAAGCGTTGAAACCATTACCAAATAGGTCCGATCAATGTCAAACAAAAGGCCTTATACATGGTTGCATCGCTGGTGTTCTATAGAAGCATATGTCCTTTTGTATAGTTTGGTGTGCTCATCAACGTCGACGGTCTTGTCATAGGCCTTGATCTACAAGACTTTAAATTTTGGTGGTATAAGGGCCTGCATGATGGCATCGATGAATGGCAAATCCAATGCACCAATGTTGTCTAGCCCAAATCAGTTGTTAGGAATCTTGTCGATCTGGCACTATAGCTCTTGAAGTTGGCGGCTGTTGGTATCTTCAGGCAGCTCCACCCGATAAGGTGCTTCGCCTTCAACCTTGTCGCTAGCTCTAGGCCAGAGATCATGCTAAACCTCGGCTTGTTGTCCGAGCTGAGAGAAGACTGAAGCTCGAGAGCCCTATGGTGATTGGGCCCTAACCTCCTACAGGCCGAGTTGGCCCTCTCTGATTAGCCTATTTTTAGCCGAGGCCCCTTAAGTGGATTGCCTAGAGCTCTCGGAGTTAGCTTCATCAAGGTCCACAATTGCTTGTCTTGCTCGACCCTTAGCCTAGTCAGCTGGGGCTGGAGGAAGGAGGACTGGATCTGGCTAGCACTATACTTGCTGCAGTGCGAGTTGTTGCATGAGTATTCGCATGGCATTGGTGAGTTGTTAGATCGGGTCCTGGGTGACTTGGTCATTTTCCTAATTGGCCCTCACCATACGACCTTGGCCCCCTAATCAGGATCTTACTACCTTGGGGAGTCCTCATGGCCTATTTGGGTTTTGCCGGGTTCAGGATTCACCCAACCCCTTCTGTCAGGCACCCTTGTCCCTGGTGTTGCCTCGTGTGACCATGCTTGGATCACAAAGCTAAGCTGTGGCTGATGATCTCAAATGAAGGCGTAGGCACCCTCCTTCTAGCGCCAAAATATTGATGCCAACTAGGAAAAGGAGGTAGATCAACACCACGTGCAGCTGCGAACAGTGGACGGCTCTTCCTTGCTCATCTTTGCCTACTCACGTAGACCTACAACAAAAGGAGGGATGCTTCGAAGGTGAGGAGGAAACCAGTTAGGTAATAAACAAGGGCTCTCTAATGCTTAAGTTAGGTGTTGCTCAGTAGAGAACGGGTGTTGTTTAGTTGGGAAGGAGCATGCTTGCTTGAGCTGTAATAAATGCACTCTATTTATAGCTTGCCACTTGAACTGGGTATTAAATTGTTTTGCCTACGACCCGTGTGTCACATCAAGGTGTGTCAAAAGGCATAAGATAAGTGTCGTGCCCTTCGTCGGTGGATTAGTTTCCTTCCGACGGTGAGTTGTCTACCATCTGTTGGCCAGTGATGGCGAGTAGCAGCTTGCTTGCAAGTTACAATCTAACCCGAACTGGTGTTTGACCAGAGGAGGCGACCGTTCATGCCGCTGCCCGGAGGGCCCTAAAAAGCATCTCGAATAGACAATCTGAGCTAAACAGGGTTGGTTATATGCTCCTAATAGCTCCTACCGAGTAGGTTTGCCGACCACTTGGAATTAGGTTCCTCGGTGGTCGAAACAAGTTCATGCCCAACACATATTAAGTACTTATACAAATTTCCATAAAGTTAGGATTTTAAAACACATTTTTTATAGGTTTTAGGAAGCGTAGATCGGCTTATAGACCATTTTTATTAGCCTACCAATGACCCAGAATTGGCTTACCAATTGTCCTACATCAACCTACTGATCTGGGGGAATTTTAAACCCATTTTCAAGATTCTTTAACGGCCTGCCAAACTTGAAGTTCAGCCTACCAGTGGCTGAAGTTCGGTCTGCTAAACTGCTACAATGGTCTGTCGATTAGATGACCATTTGGAGTCCTATTCTAAAATTTTCGAACTCCGGCTTGCCAAACTATCTATAATGGAGTTTCCTAATCGTTAGAACTCCAGTTGCAACTAGTTTGACCCAAAATCAAGTCTTTGAGCCACAAATGAGTCCTTGGAGGCTATGAATACCCCTCCATTCATTCTGAAAGAAGGAAGAAAATATTATTGAAAGAATTCTCACATTGTTTACATAGCATCCATTCAATACACATATTCTCTTAAGCTTACATTTGTTCTATATTCATTTTGAGAGTTGCTCAGATCTCCAATATAAGCCTTACATTATATTCATTTCCTTTGAAGAGATTATTTTGTGAGTGTACCCATTCTTGTAAATCATAACCTATAATCTTTAGGTTTCTAAGCCTTACAAATTGGGGTGTTTTTGGTTAAGACAATCTCCATCGAAATTATTTTGTGAGAAGGATGGTGAGTCTAATGTAGACCAGCTCACCGTGATTGTATAAGGAGTAATCGTTTCGAAAAGACGGACGTATACTGCAAGTGGTCGAGTGAGGGTTTTGCTTGACAATAGTGGGCATAGACTTTTCATCGAACCACTATAAATAGCGTTCACATTTCTTCTCTCCACACCTTTACTTTAAAGCAATTTATATTTGTCTACATATTTCAATATCTTTGTTTGTGTTTTTATTGCTTGAGCATTTTTTGTCTAGAATTTCCAATAATTGTAAAAAGTTTTAAAAACCTAATTTACCCCTCTCTTGGGTAGCTATCCTTGGGCTAACAATTGGTATCAGAGTGGGAAGCTCGATTTGATTTTTGAAAAGATTTACCAATCTTGAGCATGGCTACTCAAAGCTTTCAAAGCTCGAAAGATTAATCCATAAATAGACCACTTTTTTTCAACAAAACCTATTATAATTATTGGAAAACTAGGATGTCAATTTACTTCCAATTGATTGACTATGATCTTTGGGATATTGTTGAAGATGGTCCATTTAAACCAATAAAAGAATCGGACAAAATTTTAGTTCCAAAAGATCCCAAAGAATATAGTGATGAAGATAAGAAAAAATTATCAATGAATGCTAAAGCCATAAACACATTATATAGCTCTTTAGATGGAAACGAATTTAATAGGATCACATCTTGCACCATCGCATAAAAAATATGGCATACATTGCAAGTTGTACACGAAGGCACTAATCAAGTTAAGGAACAAAAATAAATTATCTCTTTCATGACTATGAAATGTTCAAAATGAAAGACCATGAATCTATCGATGAAATGAATACTAGATTTACCGATATTGTTAATGATTTAAATTCTCTTGGTAGGACATTTACTCAAATTGAATTAGTTAGAAAACTTGCTAGATCACTACCAAGCTCATGGCATGTGAAGAGAACCACCTTGGAGGATGCAAAGGATCTTTCAACTCTACCAAGCTCAGGAATACATGGAATTGTTTGTCGTGTTTATTCAGGTATCATAAAGACACTTTTGGGTGTTTGGCCAGAGTTTTGTAGATGTTGCGACTCATAAAACACCAGCCCTCTTTATTCAGCAGCCGTTCAAAATATCTTGGAGGTAGTCAATGCAATCCTGGATGCCAATGTTAGCTCAGTGAAGATCGTGAGGAAAAATGGAAAAACCACTTTGCATACCACCAGTAGATATGGCCTTATCCCAATTGTAAAGACACTTATAGAGCGTGATCCAGAAATAGTATGCGTCAAAGATAAGAAAGGTCAAACTGCCCTCCACATGGCTGTAAAAGGTCAGTGTCCTTTGGAAGTGGAGGAAATATTGAATGTTGATATCTCAATGCTGAATGAACGTGACAAGAAGGGTAACACAGCTGTGCATATAGCCACAAGAAAAGGCCGTTCACAGGTACATTTTTGCTTGCACTTTATTTATGATATCAAAGCATAAATATAATTTTCATTTTAAAATCCTCAAAGGTGAATATTGTATTTAAGCTTCCTTGCATTCGTTGAACGGCTTTGATAGTTTTGCTACCAAGTAATCAAGTTTGAACTGGAGCTTTACAAAATTTTAATCATGTATGAACTGGAGCAGTAGTTGCTTGTTCCGGTTGATAATCAGTTCATTCTATCACACAGAGTACTTGGTCTATTTTCTTCTTGTTTTGTAGGATTGAATGTCACGAATGTGCTTTAAAATGGAACATACCTCTTTTTGATTGTTTATTACTTGTAAACCATGGTATTGGGAAAGGTTTGAGTTTCATTTGGTAACTTGCTTTGAATCGGAAAAATTGCAATGCAAACCAGTTTCTTTACAGTGTTTCAGTTTTTTCTTGTATTTCTTGTTTTTGATGGATTTCTCATTTATCCTGAAACATTATATATACCATATTGATATTCAATAAAGTTTTGTTTCTTATATTAAAAAAAAAAGTTGTAAATTACTACAGCTTTTTTAGTTCAAATAGATAGTTCAAACCGACGATCCAAACGCAAAGAATGATGCAACTTAATGTGATGTTTCTTCTATATGTCAACTGAATTTTTAGAGAATTTACTTGAATTAATAATCTTTCTTTCTTTGCCTTATGCTGATATTCACTCTCCTTTCCTTCAGATTGTCTGTGTTTTGCTAAGTTATACATCTATTGATGTCAACGCCATAAATAATCATCAAGAGACTGCAACGGACTTGGCCGATAATCTAGAATATGGAGAATCTACTTTTGAAATTAAAGAAACCTTAGGGGAAGCTGGGGCCAAGCATGCTAGATTTGTCAGCCAGTTAGACGAAGCAATGGAACTCAAGAGAACTGTCAGTGAATTAAGCATGAGGTCCAGTCACAACGCGTACAAAATGAAAAAACACACCAATGAGTTTCTGGCATTGCGAAAGAACTAAAGAAGCTACACAGAGAAGCAGTACAAAGCACCAGCAATTCGGTTACTGTCGTTGCTGTTCTTTTTGCATCGATAGCTTTCTTGGCTATTTTCAAATTGCCAGGCCAATATCTAACTAGCGGACGGGAGGTAGGAACGGCCAACATTGCCAAGCATGTCGGTTTCCAAGTGTTCTACCTTTTGAATGCCATATCTCTCTTCATTTCTTTATCAGTTGTTGTAATTCAAATCACTTTGGTGGCTTGGGATACAAGGGCTCAGAAGCAGGTTGTTTCGGTGGTTAACAAATTAATGTAGCTAGCCTGTTCTTGCACTTACGGGGCTTTTCTCTCAATAGCTTTTGAGGTTGTCGGAAAGCAAGACTCGTGGATGGCGACTGTCATAACAGTTGTGGGAGATCCGACTCTTATTGGCACCCTTGCAAGCATGTGCTACTTTGTTTTCAACAACGCTGTGGCTTCCACCGGCACTTGCAGAGGCGCGTCAAAAATGCTAGCTGAAGCAAGTCCTTTTCGTGGTCATACTCTGCAAATGTGTCCGATTTTGAGGAGTATAACTCTGATCTTGAGAAGACCTATGCTTTGTGAACTTCTTTAGATATTTTTGAGACCCTCCATCCACACTTTGGTATTTTGGCATCTTCGATGTCAGTCTGCATTTTCAGCTGTAGGGTTGCAGTTATCAGATTTTGAGATCACGCCAGAGGAAAAATAATGGGCTTTTGCCTTTTGGCTATGCATGTAATTGACAAGAAAATAGGGGAATGTAGATTTATGTATATTCAATAAATATATAGATTTCGATAGTCTAGTGTGTATCTTACGTGCGTGATTGGATGTTTAGTTTCATAAACATATGCAATGCGATATTGCTGGTTGCACTTTCTTACCATCATTCGTTTCACGTATCACGTTAATCTTGCTTTTTTCTTTCACATTAGAAGTTATATTTGTACGTTGTTGGTATTCCTTGAAGACACTACCCACATATAAAATAAAAATTTTGTGAAAGATTAATTCCCTGGTAACTACGAATGAGTTACAAACTATATATATGTGTATGTGCGTGGAGGGATTTTTATAAAAGGCTTTGAGTAAAAGCCTTTTTGGTTAAATGGTTTTTTCTTTTTTTTTAGGACATTAAAACTAAGTTTTTTGGACACTAAAATGGTTTCAGTTTTTTTTTTATCATCCTGTGGAGATTTTTTATCCTACTACAATCATTTTTCTTATCTTTTTGAAAAAAACTGGAACAGCTTACTTGTTTAAAAAAACGTGTTTTTTAATGTAAAAAAAAAAAATACCAATTACCCAATCCAAATTTTTTTTTTCACCCTTTTTTCAATTTCTGCCCCGTGTGTGTATCATATAACATATACAGTGGGGAATAAAAGGCATGAAACAAGCGGAACTTCAAAATCTTGGCATCCACCTTCTTTGCAAGGGATATTATACAAATGGACGCTTCGAGAGTCTTCCACCATGCAATTTGGGAAGTCAAAAGAAGACATACTTAACCACCAATTCTAAACAATGTTTAACGCGGGCATTATTAACATTGAAAAGTAAGACAGGACGAAAGGGATGCTATAGATAACCTTACATCCACACCCTCCCTTCAATGTTGAGAAGTCGAAGATTAGAATCTCTCACCTTCTGTTAAAAAAAAATAATATATACTAAAAAACACAGAAACACATAACAACAAAACTAGCTAATTCGTGTTTCGATTTTGAAGAAAGAGAATTACCATTCAAATATGTTCTATTCTTCTATCTTTGTCCGACATCTAGAAGTTGCTTCCTATGTCAGCACAATAAAGTTCTGTTTAGCATGTAGCATTACTAAAACGCACCCGTATGAAAAACCTTTTAAAATCGTGAGTTACAAAGCAATAATACATTTAAATTTATCAAAAAAAAAAAAAAAGTATCTATCAAGACGTAACAAGTACAAAAAGCTTCTCTCTTTCCCCAGATCATTGTGTACATGCATTTTGATTGCTGCTTATTATATAAACATCGGCTGTATCAAATAGTAATAGACATTGAAAAAAAGAAAAAAAAGAAAGAAATAAAAGAAAAGAAAACTGCATCTTCTAAATTAAAATATATCCCTCTAACCCACATGGTTTTCATTTTAAAAAAATAACAGAACCACGTGGGAACGTATCCCGTTTACAAAGTCAAAAGAATAGCTCAGCCAAGACTGCGCTTATCTCCAATTCAAAAACCAATTTTCAACATCCCAACCACCACAAGTTCCACATAACAAACTACTATGATATACAATTTTACAAATTATACAAGATCCCATTCATGGCTTGTTGTATAGGCTGAGATCACTGTATAATTAGAATTTTCACGTAGGTGTTCCAGAAGCAGCACCACCACTGTTATAGCTGCAACTGTCCTGGGGGGCCTCTCCTTGACGATCTCGAAGGAGGTCTACTCATCTCTGATGGAGGTCCTGTGGATTCTTCAGGTCTTTCCACCTCCTGCATGTACAGCGGGCAACAACATAAACCACCTCATGCAGACTCTAATCTATGGCACAGACTTTGATGATTCACCGTTGTGATTGGAAACAATAATTCAAGAGTCTCCTTGTTTCTATACGTAAGCTTCTAGTTTTCTAGCTAAGTTAAAAACTGCCCATCTAGCTACAACCTATTCATGTTGGCCTCCACCAGTTAAATGTACAACCTACAAACTACATGGAGAAACAAAAACACGATGATATATGTGCGACATATGAAGGATACTAAACAATAACAGTGGCCTATATCAAAATCTGCAGCAGGATCAGGACTTCTTTAAATACAGCCCTTGCAAGCATCTAAATCCATGAACTTTTAATTATGAGATGTTGTCGTAGTATTATTAGTCTCACAAAAAGCTGGACCTCTCGTGACCTCTCCACTTTAATTTTCCTTCCTTGTGTCTTTTATTTATTTAATTATTTGTTTCTATTTTGTTTTTCTTTTATAGGAAACTCAAATTTATTTTGTACAAAGACCAAAGGACAGGCAAAACCATATGGAAATAAGCAAAGTGCAACCTGAAAGATTTTGACAAGGAAGACCCTAAATTTCAAAGTGAAAAAAAAAAAAAAGACTAAACCTAATGGATGGACTTGAAGTAACCTAAGAGGCACCCAGAAATGAAAACCAGAAATTCCATCCATTGTTCCCTTGATATACTAAAAATACTTGCGCATGTGATTCTGAATTGACGCTGAATAAATCCAAATAACAGACATGATTACGGGAAAAAGATTAAGATTCACAAACCTTCAGTGACACTGAAGATGCAGAATTGCTTCGAGCTTGTGCCTGTGCTTTAGCATGCATACGATGCAAGTGCTGCATTTGCTCAAACTGTTGTAATCTTAACGGAAACTTAATTCCATTATGTAAATTTTTTTCATCCTCGTGTATGTCTCCATCTTCACTGATATTTGATCCACCTGGAAGGTGTTGAATAATCTGATACGGGTTTCCGGAGGAAGTTCGCTTAAGTTTCTCACTACCGAATGCGTATGAGGGTACACTTTTTAGACGAGTCCGTAGTATGTTGAAGGCTGCACTTTGCTGCAATCAAGCCAGAAAATGATGGACATTAGAAGTCATAAAAGAAGTAGGAAAGCAGCTAAAAAGAAAATACCTGTTACCTATTACTTTACCTAGTAACAATAAGAGCTCCTGAGGTTTTTCTTTCTTTCCAAAAGACTAAATTGGGGAGAAATATTCAAAATTGGGTGGACTAGTTATCTAGACACCATGAACTGTTTCATTTGAACGGTTAAAATATATTGGCACTTCCATCAACTGTACGTCTAATTTCAAGTAAAGCCTCAGAACCAGAACCCAGTTGCTTGCAGTTCATTCTGCTTTCTACAGGGGCCAAAAATCTGAATTTTTGCAGAATTATGATGGGGTTACTAGACCTCCAATCAGAACTACTTATGCAAGGAGGCCAAGGAAGAAAATCGAGTCGAAGGAAAGTCTTGTTGTTTTGGGGTCAGAGAATAGCAGTCTACATGCTGAGATGGATTTGGCCAGGAGTGCTATATTAAAAAGGATGCTGAGCTGGACCATGTGACGACAATAGGAGCAAATTTAGCTATGAATAAGGCCTCCGGATTTGGTGGGAGCCTTGGTAACGGTACGTATGGGGGGGAGCCGGTAGTTTGTTAGCTTTGGGAAGGGAGAATTCGGTTATGTAGATGGGAATAAAAGATGAGGGAGAGTTGGGAAAGAGGAGAATTTTGAGGAATTGATAGCCTAGGCTAGGAGCACAGAAGGTCCCTCGAATACCTTCCTATCCTCTTTTATTTTTTTTTTTCTTGTTTCTGTAATGGAAGTTTGCCTCTATTGCCAGTAATAATAAAAGTTGCATTTGAGTCGATTAATTTCCTTCTTCTCTCTACTGCGTTACTAGAGCATCAGTGTTACTAAGCTTACCAAATTACCAAGAGAATGAGAAGCCTTATAGTCAAAACTTATTTAACAGGACGGTTTTGAGAGTTCTATTTGCAGTAAAGACAGATGTTTTAATGGATGTTTGTTTCATTGGGATTTTGAGTTATCCCCTTTCACTTATATGTGTTCTCTACACACGTGCTTCACATAAGCGTCAACAACAAATAATATGTCAATTGTGGCTGAACTTGCTTTGAATTGCATGACCTAAATAATTTTGTAACATCTCTTGTGGAGCTCTTTCTGCTTTACTATTTTTATTCTGAATTTCAGATCTTCTGTTTGAGGGAGATGTAGTACTTTTGTAACCCTGTTTGACTAGCAATCTCGAGGAAGAAAACTGTTTTGGTAAATTGGATCACAGTAATAAAAAAAAATTAAGAGGATCACTTACTCTCCATCAACCAAAAAATAAAAGGCAGAATTCTTAAGATGTACCTGGGGAAGCAACATCAGAAGACCATACAAGGCTTTCAACAACCATATATATCTTCCGGGTTCAAGAAGCTGCAAGAATGACAGAATTGTTCAGCAAAAATTTTCGAATCAGTTTCAGTAAAACATAAACGACAAATATCATGATAGTAACTGGACAAACACACGCAAATATCATGATAGAAACTGGACAAACACACACAATGTTGCTTTAGAAAAATTGCAGCATTAGCGCATGAGGCATTTTTTGACCTCAGGCGGGTATATGCGGGTGGGGCTGCCCTTCAAATCCATGCTTTGTGGTCTCCCCCACCTATCTAGGTGTTATCCCCATGGCAAAGCATCAGCCACAAGAGCCGGTTATGGAATAGTCTTTTGGTGGGCTTTCCCTTCCACACCCTTGAATTAATATTCAAATCAGCTAAAAACTCTATCCCCTGGGTGCCACAAATGGGTTCCCACTTCATCACGGTACACACACACACAGTGTAATGGTTATAGCTGTAGGCAGACTATTATAAAGCCACAACTACTTACCAATTTGCAAACTTAAAAATATCCCCAAGTGATTTTACTTGTCTCAGTGACAGCACCAATAAGAATAACGGAAATATGCAAAAGACAATTACAAAATCATCATATTATGATTTCACAATAACCAAAGATTACACTCAATAACAAAACCTTAATCAAATTCTGTCATGCAATCAACCCAAGTTTGTACAGTCCAGATCCTCGAACGAATTCATCTGATTACCACATAGTAGAGTTCTTTTCTCCCAAGTAAACAAGGAACTGCTAAGCATACCATGTTAACATAATATAAAAGGCATAACAATAAAATAATTTAACTGGTAACCTGTAATCTTAGATACGCAAAAATTGGAGTCTCCAGCAAGCGAATCAATTTATCCAGCTGGACCAAAAATTTCACATTAATATCCTCCTCCACTAGAGACTGGATTACAGCACTTGCATGCTGATACGTCTGCCAAGATAAGAAATGACAATAAATTCTCTGAAATATAAAAACTGAACCCAAAAAAAAAAAAAAGCAAAAAGGCATTATGTACAGTAATGGTAAAGAAACGACAGCAGTTATCATGATGGAGTTCTAAACGCTTGCCTGAGCTAATAAGCAGAGACTCATGATTGCCATTGGTGAGTGGCACCACGAAGCATACAAAGAAACAAACAAGTCCTTCCCAGCAGGGTTCACCAGTGATTTTTTCAAAAGATCGCGAAGTTCAGATAATTCAGAGGATGTAAGTAAAATCAAGTTCAAAGCCTGAAAAGTAAAAGGAAATCACCCAAAAAAAAAAAATCCCATATGGAAGATCAGAGAAACTGAAAGAGCTAACAAAGAAAGAAAAAATAATAATTCTGTTTAATCTCCCTTTCAAAATAATAATAATAATAATTCTGATTAATCTGGACCAGAAAATTCCACATTCTTCAGATAGTCTGGATTTTAGTGTCTTGCTATGAGCAGAAGGGGCCTTCCTTCACATTATTAACTACATAAGCCCCAACCTCGACATCATTTCATTAGGTGACTTGTGCGTTTTAATTTCAGAAAAATGACAACCTGAACCATGACAGACGCAAAATCCAGATCTGACTCCACTTCTAATATTGTAGAGAATTCCCTGTAGAGCTTTTCAGCATCTAAAAGTACACAAAGTCGGCGGATTATCAAAGCACCGCGCCTGAGGCAAAAAGAAACACCACAATCAAAATAAGAAATGTGACATGCATTAGCCACCAGAGTTGTTAAGGATTGGCAAGATTGACAAACTCTGTGTGTGTGTGTGTGTGGGCGACACAGAGAGAAGGGAAGAAACTCACTTCTCCAGTAAAGAATTATCTACCCTGAAATTATGCATCAGGAAAACAACAAGTTGATGGAAGTGTTGTGGGTCCTTTGCTATGCATGCATGAACCTCGAGAACCAGGAGCACAACCTGAGGAAGCATCCCAGAATGTAAACATGTTCAAAGAACCAGAAGGCCAGTACATAAGAAAACTCCAAATGATGTGTCCATCTTTATATTTTCCACATAATGCAAATTAAGTGGGTTTGACTTCTCAAATTGTTCATCTAATTGAAAAATAGAGAAAAATATACTTGAATTCTAATGCACCTAAAGATTGAATTACTTCCGTCTCAAAATCTAAACAGTCATTTCCGCTTTGCTAATGGGCCTTTTGGAATTCTCCCCTAATTTTGCATAAACTACACGGTTGCAGACCCCATGGCTTCTGCTTAAATTAAAGGCATACTCTACCTTTCTTTTCTATATAATGCAAATTAAGTAGGTTTAACTTCTCTGATAAACTCAAATAGTTTATCCCACCAAAAAACAAAAAAACAAACAAACAAAACAAAACAAAAGTGGACCAAAAATACGTGAATTGTGATGCACCAAAAAGATTGAATTACTTCAACAGTCTTCTCAATACGGAACTAAACCAGCTCGCTTTTAAAAGTTCATGACCTGAAGGATTTAAGGGTGATATAGGAAAATCTGAAAGAAACTAATGGAAGATTTTTTTTCTCAGTTCTGTCTTTATTATACCAAATTCTTTTATACCAACTGAACAAGTAAATTGGCATTCGTTGGCAGGTAGATGTAACCAAATCTTATAAAAAGTTATCTTACCACCTGAATAATCACAACTTACCACAACAGTAACCATAGAAGTTGGGATATGTAAGGCATATAGGATTTCTCAGACAAGAAATAAAAGAATCCTGAATTTACAAAATAACTAATGGACAGCCACAATTACACTGGCTATGTGTTGTGTATATATATGTGTTTGTGAGTGGAAATGATATGCTTTAAATTACAAAAATAAAAATGACAGGCAGTTATTAGAAATTACGAGATAGCATGTAAAAAGGAAGACCGTAAAAGGAAGGAGAATAGGATAACAAGAGTTTACGTTCAAAACAAATTGATGATCAAGTATCCATCCAAACCATATATTGTAGAAGAATAAAAAATATTTGTTATATAAAAATGACAGGCAGTTATTAGAAATTACGAGATAGCATGTAAAAAGGAAGACCATGAAAAGAAAGAGAATAGGACAACAAGAGTTTACGTTCAAAACAAATTGATGATAAAGTACCCATCCAAACCATATATTGTAGAAGAATAAAAAATATTTGTTATATTATTTATGGTCTCTCCTTTTTTGCAGTAAATTATGGGTCATATGCCTTTTAAACTTGTCCCAGTTTGCAGATTATCCCCGATCTAGGGGAAAAAAAGATCATATTTTCCTCTGCTCAAACTCTTTTATTGGAGTTTGACGCAGCATCATATAGGGCCACTGATCACATGACAAGTGGGTGTTAGCTAACATTTATACTCATGCCGCCTGCTGCTGCAGTAAAGTATGATAACCTCACACCTCATGGCTCATACAAGGTCGAAACATTGTATACCACTAAATAGGTTACTAATAGGAGCTCTTTAAAAGCAAAGTGTAAAGGTAGTTTGACGCAGAAGATGCCGATAAGGATTTTCAGTATCAATTCGCAATTGAATTAAAACACAATTCAAATGCTCAAAAAAAAAAATTAAAAATAAAACTTGGGACCGGTAAAACTGCAATAAAATGTTCACCTCATCAGACGAATCTGAAAGTGGCTGCAGAAGTGTATCAAATATGTCGTTCAGAAAACTCAAGACCTGTTTCAATTAGAGAGTTAGTACTTGACCGCAGGTACAACTGAGCTAAGCAAGGACCAAACGAACAAAACAAAACAAAAAATCACACAAGACACCTCGCTCTGATTCTTAATATTACATATCATATAAAGGAATTTTTCCAATAGCTTAGAAAGATGAAGATCAGAGAGCCTGGCCTTCCTATGCCACATCATTTTGAAGACTAATACATTAAACAGGAAATCAGAATATGTTGTCTCCAGGTACAATAAACCAAAACAGAACATAGAAAGTCGGCTCCAATAAAATTTATAATTTCGTTATACCAACTATGGACCACCAAGTATAATAACTGTCGGCTGTTTTGGGCAAATCAGTGGAAAGAAAAATCATGAAATGGAAGAGACTTTCAGAAGCAACATCTTGATACTATGTCAGTTTACACACGCCTTTGGGGAGAACAAGAGTCATCTTGAACATAAAATTGAGAAAAAATTTCACTTGGAAAACTCTATCGAGTAGAGATTAGAGGATAACATGTATGCGAAACAGATAAGTAACACAACGTAACTACAAATTGAAAACAGGTTCCTAACATTTTTTCCCTTTCTTTTTGATAGGCTGAGGAAGAAAAAGTCCTAGGTATGCAAGTGCCTACTTACCTCAGCTCGATGTCTGTTCAAAAGGGTTGATATCCAGTGCAGTGCTTCTATTTTAGTAGCTTCCCACTGGCTAGATAATTGGCTGAACAGTCAAAATATCCAGGAATTACGACAAAATTATTGTAGACTGGAAAGTGATTTAATAAATACCACTTAATATAACATTTCAAACTGCATGTTTCCCAGGTTTAAAAATCTACACCTCCTTGCAATAGAGAGGATAGATCCCACATCAAAGCCTTCAGCTGGATCGGCCTTGATTCCACGAAGCTCTTCATTGGTTTCACGAGCAACCTGTAGAAATAAATAAATTTTAGTTCTTGCAAAGTCTTCAAAAATAATTAAATAAAATCCATGAATGAGCTTCTTAGAAACAGATAGCTGGGGGTACACAAAAAGCCAAATTAAAACAAAAAAAAAAAAATGAAACAAGAAAACACAAACCAACCTACCACTCTGATCTTCTCTTCTTTATCAGATATGCAGGGCAAAATGGCTCCTAAAATATCAGCATAGTAAGGAACCAGCTGATCTCCACCAAGTTTTACAAATTCACTAATCTGCCCAGTCAAGCAGCAGATCAACAACTTATATTAAAGGATCTCTTGTCAATCAAAAACGTGTTCTTTATTAAGCTAGCTAGAAAATTCAAAGAGAGATTACATCTAAAGCAACCTACCCATGTGATAGCTGTTAACCTAGTAAATTCATCTGGAGAAGCAGCCCTCTGCACCAGAATTTCAGCCATGCGACCGTAATCTACAGACTTCAAGAGTAGCACTGCTTGAGTCAGAAATTACAAATGAACAAGATAATTAATTCATATCAACACACTGGACAGCATCCATACTAATAAAGCTACTTCTAACACACACACACACATTAATAATTTATTTCACGTGTGTGTTAGAGAGAGAATTTTGATGCCATTTTCAACAGAGCCAAATATGTCTTAGCATAAGTCTTACTGGGGAGTTCTTGATCTCTTGGAGAAACTCTGAAAGAGCTGAATCAGCTTGTTGACGTATTTCATGGCTAGAATCACTTAACATATTAAACAAACCTGAAATGAACTTGGAATTGTAAGGCCAAATGCCTTTAGCGACAAAGGGGGAAAAATTGAAGAAAAGTTTTTAGATAAGCAATTACCATCTAAGAAATCAGGAAGAAACCCCAGCATATCAATGTCTGGAACACTGTCGAGTACAGTGATCCATCCTACCAAAAACTGACGGACATAGGGATTTAGGACATTCATCCGCTCCCTCAACAATGGTATAAATTCCTCAATACTAAAGAAAAACAACACCACAAAACAATGAAAAATTTTATTTATACAGTTGTTAGAGTCAAAGAATATTAAAAAAAATAAAAAAATAAAAAAACCAAACAAAAAACCTCAATCCCTAATGCAGACATTCATAAATCTGAAATGACAGACCACCAACCTGAATTGATCACTTTCAGTAACAATATCCTGTTCCATAACAAGAAAAGAAATTTGTGTAAGAAAGAAATTTCAAATAAGAAGACAACAAGAGGGAAGCAAGGAACAATCTGATATTTGAAATGAAATGCTTGAAACAACGATTCTGGGTAATGCTACAACCTTCACAAGCCGATCTAAAAGATGCGCAGCACTTTGTACGTTTGCATCAGAGTCAGCAGAAAGCTTACATAAAGCATCAAAAATCTGATTAAAGAATATGATAAAATCCCCTCTTACAACCTGTGCATCACAAAGAATACATATCATGCAAAGCATAAAAATGAGAATTATCATATTGATTTGTGGAAAAATAATCAGTCACACCATTCACCTTTGCGATGTTATATAGCGCTTCACAAGCATAATAACGAACCCTGCTGTCTTGGTCAGAAAAAGAGTTAAGCACAGGAGGCACAATTTGCTGACAGAATACACCAGAAGCAAAAGAAAATATAAGAAGTCTAGAAATGGGAAAAGAAAATGTGGTGGTAGAAGGAAGAGAATATGGCATTAAAAAAGTGCTAATTTCTCTAACTATAATAAACCATAGAAGCAATATTATGAGACACAACATCCTGGTCCAGGTTTTATGAACTCTAATCTACATGAAATTTGATATGAATCCTGAACAGACCACAACTCAAAGAACTTTTTTTTTTCAGTTAACAAGTAATAAGATTGTTGATGCTTTCAACATTGGAGCTCCATGATTAGTTGAAGGTAAGGTCTTTCAAACGATATAGAGGAAAATACAATTCTTGCAGCAAACCCAACTAGTAAGCATTAGCATCTAGAACAATAACTCATTAGTTTCTATAGATGAAATACATCAAAACTTAGCAAGGGAAAAGCAATCTGCTATAAAACAGCACCATCACAAATAACAGAAAAAACAAGCTAACATCCATTTGAAGCACCATTTTTATTAGAGAGCCCTCTAAAAGGAATCACAAAAGGGTATGTTCCAACCCCCTGTGAAGTTCCTCGACAAATGAACAATCTTCATTCATCTTGTTCATTGTACTTACCCTGCTAATTGCAATGCAGATTATTCAGTAAAGCCAGCAACGAATTCAGTAACCCAGACACACAATTACACCAGTTCAAATTAATTGCGCTAAAAGGAAATCTATCCTTATTTCCACCTACAGCGAGATATAAAATGAGGTCATCTGTAATTTTAAAGCTAACCACTCTTATCATTTTGAGTCACATGTACTCGTCCTGCCAAATCAACACAAATAGCAAATGATCTACTTGCAGCCCCGTTATAGGTTTTAAAATCCCCTGCCGCAGGAAGCTTAACCATATATATTTCTAGCAGAACTTGAAGCATGATTCCATATAAAGCAACTATAACATAAAATTGGACTTGACAAAGAAAAATATGGAAAATTAAAAACTAAAAATCATCACCATCAATTCGTTTTCACTCCTTACTTCTAGATGTTGAGCAGCCTCTGAAGTCAACCCAACTGTGGCAGCTGCCAATCCTATCAATCCTCCCTGCAAAAAATTGACAAAACAGAATATTGGATGCTCACACGAAATCATGCTTAATCAAACCATATGAAGAGCCAAGCAAATCATCAATTGATCAAAATCAAAAGAGTCCCAACACATATCCGGTTCCAATCACTCTCATTTCCATACCTTCCTGTGATTCGCTTGCGGCGAATAAGTGAATTCAGTAGTTAGCAAATTGATAGCCGCCGTAATCTTATCATGATCCCCGTTCGTCGCAAGGTTTTTCACAATTCCCTCAACCTACGAGTATAATTCAATCGACGATCCACAAAACCAACTCAAAACCCTAGTACGCCAAATCAAAACCGAAACATAATACATATACACATATATACGACTTAAGCAAACGTCTGACCTCGAGAGCGGCATTCTTGCGCTTCTCGTAGAGTTTATCCGAGAGATTCCGGAGAACAGCCGCGGGAATCACGGACAGAGCGTCCGCCATGGCAAAACCTCAAAATCCAAACTGTATTTTCTCCTCCGACAAGAAGAAGAAGAAGAAGGAAGACTCTGAAATCAAAGCTGGTATCGGATTTTCTCGTCGGGCTCGAATCGGAGCATAATTTTCTAGGGTTTTTGGCAATTCGGAGAATCCGCAAAAACAGCAGAGATTTTTTTTCCCAAATTGGAATAAATTCCTATTTCAATCTGCGAACCGAAAAATCAGATCTGACGGAAATGACGAAATTTACGAAAAATTGTCGCTCCAATTTTCAGACCTTCCTTTTTCTTTTCTTTTCTTTTCTTTTTTTTCCTCTCTTTTTCTCCCTTCTTATTTTTTTGTTTTGTTTGTATCTGTTTGGTTCCTGGGTCGCGTTTGTTTCTCCGTGCACGAGTGATTCCGGAAGCTGCTAACAGTGAGACTCGCTGCTTGAACTTTGAAAAGAGTAAACGCCCTCCTGATTACCTTTCTCATGTCTTATAACTTTGTTAAATTTAGAATGTTTGTTTTTGATATTAACAATATTTATTAAACCCATTTACTCTTTCTTTGAAAATGGTAATAGCATTCCAAATTAAAAAGTTACAAACACCAATTTAGACGTGAAAGACTAAATATATAGCGACTCAACCCCGACAACAGATCGGAGCCACCAGCAAGTTCGACTGATAACGCTCAAGGGGTAAATCTTGTACTAAGTTCCATCATGAGGAAACCGAAACGACGTATTACTAATCAAGCATACAAAAGGCTTTTTTACACACACCACTGTAGACGGTGGATAAATTCAATCGAACAAGATTGAGAGACTAAAGACGCTAAGGCCTAACACCACATCGGAAGGTAGGAAAACCACCATTGTTATTACAACGGAAAAGCAAAATAGAAACGCAATTGGCGGTAAAAACAACGGCCATATTTGACACTAACAAAAGGGTACAAAACCAAATGACAACAGCAAAATTTTCGATGATTATTTGATTATCCCAAATGAGGAAGACAGCCCCAGCAACACCTATGATTAGATAAGGAGAACAAGAAAAGCCCAACCTTTAATCAGTGAGAGCCACCTGCCAATGCCGTTGCTGCCGGCATAAAAGAACGCCCCTTCAAGCAACTACATCCAAAGGAGATCGAAATCCCCCGATGATAGAGCCCTTCAAGCCCCCATTTACCTCCAGCCTGCAAGCAGGAGGCCATCCAAACCACCCTTCAAGCCTAATTCAACCGCGCCGCCCAGCCCCACTTGACTAGAGATGCCAACGCATGCAAGTGCCCTAAATCAGCCACCCAACACGTAACACCCGAGAAATTTTCAAGTTCATTATACATATGATATTTAAGGAATATGCTAAGCAATATACATATCATAAAGATTAGTGTTTAAATCTGATTTTTATAATAAATTCCATCCAAGTAAATATGAGATTTTTAAGATTAAAAATCATGTCATAGTCTTAAACAAGAAAGAAATGATACGAAAATAAACGAGAAAGCTTACTTGTTACAGAAAATCATGTAAAGAATTTTAAGATGGAAATACAGTAAAAAAATATTATGTAGAAATATGAAAATTATGTAGTATTAAAATTAAGCAGTACAAAATTATGCAATATGAGAGTAATACAGAAAAGGATTATACTAATAAAATTATGCAGTCTAAAAGTTGGACTGTTAAAGGTATGCGAAATGCAATTTATACCGATAAAGTTAAAAAGTATAGGAATTTATGAGAATTATACTGTGTAGATAATGTGAAACCTGTGGACCATAAAACACAAAATAGGAAAGAATACCAATAGTATGGGAAGATATACCAACAGTATAGAAAAAACACAATGTAGTGAAAATTTAAACTGTTAAAGTGATGATGTGGGGCCCACAAGATAACAGCCAAAGGGTAGAAAAATGCCACATTTTCCCCCTTGGTGGCTGGATTTGATGATTGGTGGAAAGCAATTGTTTTAATTGCAATTTAACCCTAGACTATTTATTTTTTCAAAAAAAGGGGCCTAAATGGATAAAATCTTATCTCCATAAATGGTGAAAAATCTTCCACATCACCCCCTTAGAAACCAATGGAGACTAGTGCATTTGGAGCCAAAATTCTTTGGAATTGAGCCCCTAGAATTAGTTCTATAAATACCTAAGGGTATTTTTAGAAAGTTTGCCTATTTTCAAGCAAAATTTTCCCATTTTCCTCTCCAAACAACCACATCTCCGAGCCTCCATCTCTCAAAATTTTGATGATTTTAAGCCTCCAAATCATCCAAGGAAATAGTATTCATGAGCAAGGTTTTGCAATTTTAGAAGTAAAAGTCTAAACTTTTATTATGGGATTTTAGTGTTTTTCTCCAGGTTTTTGGATGGCTTTTGATGGGTATGGTATGAATATTGTCAAGAAGGGTTTGTAAGGATAAGGTAACAAAGAAGAGGATCAAAAAGCTTAAAAAAGCTTGAGTAAAATTCTAAACTCAAGACTTGAACATTCATATTTCTAAGTATGCATATCAAGTGTTTGTTATAAATTATGGACTATGGCATGTAATAAGGACTATAGCATGATGATGTTATGTGTTTTATGCATGATAGTGATGATGGATGCTAGAAAAACTAGGGTTTTAAGCTTTAAAAGAAAAGTTTAGCAGACTTTATTTAATCACGAAGTTTTGATGGTTTTCAAAGAATGAAGGTTTTGGTAACCTTAGAAACCGATATATTTTCTAGACAAAACACAAGATTTGTCCACAACAATGAGGTTAAAAACTTTTATGAACAAAGTTTTATAAAATTCCAAAAGAACTAAGTTGAAAAGATTATTTCAAGCTTAATAGTTTTGAAAAAGGCTAAAAACTCCCATGTATGGTTAGAATTTGAGGAAAGTTAAGATATCAAACTTGTAGCACTCATCAAAACTGTTAATAAGAGTAGACAGGTGTGAAAATTCCTCACGGATTGTGAGTTATAAATTTTACAATTTTAATCTTAAAATTGCAAAATGGTTAAATAAGGAAAACATAATTGTTTAAGTTTGATGGGCTTTTGTAGCCTTTAATCCTTACAAAAAAAAAAGGACATTTTGGTATAAGACAGTTATTTTGGTCCCAAGGACAAAAATGTCAAGATTTTGTATTTCGGGTCAAAATCATAAAACCAAATGAAACTAGATTTTTGCTAAAAAATGTTGGTTTCTTGCACTACTAAGGGTAGTGAGTAACCACAAGTTTTAAGTTTGAGAGAATTTAAAGTGTTTTTCAAGAAAGGAAAGAGAAAAAATTTAAGAACAAAATCATCAAGATTCTCATATGCGGGTTAAAACTGTAAAGTTTGGATAAAATAGATTTTATCAAAATAAAACTAATGTTTTGTTTTCCGCAATGTTATGAGAAGTAAAGAAATGTAATCTTGTTTAAAATAGATTCTGAAAGTTTGCTAAGACCTATCAAAGGCAAAATAGTCATTTCAATAAAAGGGCTAAAACGGACCCTAAAATGTCTAATTTAGGAAAACACCCTTTTGTTGGAATTTTCTCAAAGCTCGTAAGAGTCGGGATGATAATGTGAAATAAGAAGTTTAGCAAAGTCACATGACTTACGAAAAACTCGTTACGGTAAAATCGTCATTTTTATAAAACCGCTAAAAAGGATTCCAAGCCCTTTGAATTAGCGAAACACTGTTTGACAGAGAATTTTTCATACCACATTAAGTAACGAACCCTTCAAATAGGATGTGGAATTTGATCAAGGAATGTCCAAGTTAAATAATGGAAAAATAAACCAGTAAGGAAATGAAGCTGAGTAAAAATAATGAATGTTAATGTGTAAGTTTCAATATCGATCAAGTAAATTGATAATAAGAAAGTTAGCTAATAGTCGGTGTCATTTAAACAAGATATAAAGTCGACTAATAGAAGAAAAAGAAAAAAAAAATGAGAACGCTCTAGCAATGCTAAGGTAAGTTTTAAAGCTTACCTATAGTATGAAGAAAATGGATTTTAAATGCTTTGAATATGTTTTATGTTTGTATTTGTTATGCATAAAGTTTTAAAGATCAACTCAAGACTTATAATGTATTTGCAATTGTTAAGTTTAAAATATATTTGCATTTGTTATGTATAATGTTTTAAAGTTCAAGTCATGATTTGCAATGTATTTTTAGACATTAAGTTATCTCATAAATAATGTTCATTTTAGACATTAAGTTATCTCATAAATAATGTTCACTAAGATTATAAGAGAGGTAATCTAAACCCACAAACTAAAGATAAGTAAGTGTATGACATTCACTAAGATTATAAGATCGGTAATCTAGACCCATAAACTAAAGATTAATAAGTGTCGTACCAGCCTTCTAGATGTGAGGTTTACAAGTTATGTTAAAGTTGACCTCGTTGTTCAATGGTCTAAAGTCTTCCACGAGGAAAGCATTTTGTTTATGATCTCACAATTGATAACGTTGGTATGAACACTTATGCCCTCAAGATAAAAAAAAGGATAAGAATGATAAGAAGAAGTATAAGTAAGTTATGAATGATGATAAGAAGTTCATAATTAAGCATAAATGGAATCATGCATTGTGCAATTGCATGTATTCCTTTTAAGTAATGTTTTTATGAGGAACAATTAGTGAAAAACATTTTATGAGAAATGTTTTACGAGAAAAACATTTTATATAAAAAAAGGTTCATGAAAAAAGTTTTAAGAGAAAAGTTTTATAATAAATGTTTTAATATTTTGTGAGATTATGTTTAGATTTGCAGAGTAAGCTCATTATAAGTTCCTTTATACCATAGGTAGTCCCATGAAAACCAATATAACTGGTTAACGAGCTTGATGTTATGATGGATAGATGAAAGGTTGAGTATAGATATCACTACAAAAAGTCTTCCATTATGTCATTTCACTGTTTGAAAAAGTACTTTAACAGTTTCAAGAAAGCAATTTTTTAACAAAATGTCTTATAAGAAATGTTTTACAAAAAAATTCTAAAAGATATATTTTATTAAATGTTTTAAATAATTACAAAGCTAAGTTCAAAGCTATGTTTCAGTTTACATTGCAAAAAATGTTACAACAGATTCAAGCTTGTTTTAAGAATGATTTAATGAAAAAAAAAATTACTTAGTATTTTCTTACTAGTAAGTAAGAAACCAAGTTTAAAAAATGAAATGTAAGAAAGCTAAGTAATTGTAACACCCCTATGTGGGGGTTAGCAGTATTAAATAAATAAGAATAAACTTAAATACAATATTATTTTAAAACATTAAAACAATGCCCATGGGTCTTAAAATAAATAAAAAATGAAATAAATTTTAAAAACAAAACACAATTTTAGTGTAGCACTAAATATTAAAATACATCATCATCATCATAGTACAATTTCCAATCATATATATAACCTAACACAACCATCACAAAGGTATTACAAATCTTACATGATTTAGACGAGTTAGAATTAAACTAAGATCTTCCGATACATAACCAACAATATTGTCACTTATTTCTCATCAGACAAGTTGTACTGAGTTCCACCTGAGAGATGAAAATATGATAGGAATGAGTATCGACATGCCTAGTAGGAAAAACCATTGCTCATCTTAAGATTTTAATCATTACCACATCAAACCTGCATGATTAGTTAGTCCATATCATTATCCAGATTATAAAATTTATTATGATCACATTCCGTGGATACCATAGTTAATTATTATCGAGTTTCACATGTATACATATATACAAATATTACAATTTAACATTATTCCTAGGTATCCACATTCAATAGAATATCACTTAACTCATCGAAACCCAAATGAGCACGCTTGACAACCCTCCAATCATTCCAAGGGTGTTCTGGTGAGGGGACATCAAGCCTCGGGTCCTCACCAAGTCGATTCTTATACAGTATGTTTTCGACTTTCGACCCAAGAGAACGTTATCACCTCCTCCTATTTTACCTTATAGGGTATTCGTGCCCGTAAAAATAACCGTCGCCTTCTTCACGTCCTACCAATCCTATATAATCATTTATTATTTATAAAGTTATATTCCTAACCATGCTTCTCAATTCCCAACAACATATGTCAAATCAAAATTTTCCTCGCTGTACAATACGGGACGAGTTCTACATCATCGTATTATGGTTTAATCATATACATTCAAAATATCATATACATATCTTGCAATATAAAACAACCAAATTTTAATTCATCAAAACCTCATAACAAAAGAGTAATAAAATCCCTATCTCTTAGTAAAATATCCATTGATAATTTCAGCTTACACAATTTACCACATAAGCTCCAAGTATGCTGTTATCTTAGACATATACAATAATCACATTTAAGTTTGGATATCAAATACACAAGTTTTGGAATATTTACTTAAGTCAAAATATTGAGAATAATTCAAGTTTGAACTACCGGATCGACCTACCCATGGTCTTTCCAGCCTACCAAACAAAACTGCTATTTTGGACTCTCTATCGGCCTGTTGGTACTATTCATCAGGTACTGTTCAGTAGCCTACCAATACTGTTAATCGGTCTACCGCTAGAAACCCTAAAAAACAAAGTTCCCTCTATATCCGAGAATCTTGAGCTCCAAAGCTCAATCCAACTCAATTCATCAATTCCCAAACCATAAGAAATGTGTAAGACTCTAAGTATACCATGTTTAAAACACTTATAACCATTTTTCTTCAATTCTTTATACATCAAACACATCTAGATCATGAAACTTTAAGTTAAACAAGAACATGTTTTCAAATCCCAAATACTCAAACTCAAGGCGACATAACTCTGTTTTTTTTTAAAGATGCTTAGAGTTTCAAAACACTGTGTAAACATCTTCAAACATCAACAACAAAATTTTCATAATTTTCATACCAAAATACAACTTAAAACCAAAGTTAAAGTTTTAGAAATCCAACTTCAAAACTTAGCTCAAAAGTTTGGTTTGATCTTGAAAATATTTAAGCCTCCTTGATCCTTGTGATAATAAAGATTGCTTGAGGAGAATTTGGGAGAAAATTTAGTTTTGAGAGCTTGAGCTTTTCTTTGGTTTTCTCTGAAATTTGCATCTCAATGAGAGAGAAAAGAAAGATAGATGAAAGGGAATGATGAAAAAAGCATGAGAGTAGGGGAGAGTAAAAGACATGGAAGAAAGAAGTTGAATAAAAAGAAGGAAAATCATTAAGAGGGAAACATGGTAGGTGAGGGTAGGTAGCATTTTGTCTCCCTTGGAGGTAGGTGAGGGTAGGTGGTTATAGGAGAAATTGAAAGAAAAATTCAAAAGAGAGTAGTTGGGGAAGGATTGTAGGAGTAGGTGAAAGTTAGGTATAGAATGTCTCATTCGGAGACTTTTGTAAGAAAATGCCAAAGTGGCATCTTTTGTAACAAAAGCAACTTAGTAATTTTAAATACAACAAAATTTTTTTAAATTATCACATTTTATACATTAAATTTTACAAAATCATGCGCGTTAAAATAACGAGTGGTTTAGCTCTCTCCTCCTTTAAAAATTTCGTCCCTGAAATTTCCTACAACTGATTACAATATTAGAACAAATATGGGTATTTCTCTCTCATCTTATACTCAAGTTCCCATGTGGCTTCCTCTACATCATGATGTTGCTACATCACTTTCACTAGAGGAATTTCACGATGACATAACGCTTTTACCTCACGATCCAATATCTAAGTTGGAACTTCCTTATTGGTTGTATCTCCATGAATTGGGACATCTGTCCACATGATCAAATGTGATAGGTAGGGTTCATGTTTTCTTAGCATCGATATATGAAATACATTATGTACATGAGACAATTGTGGTGGTAGGTCTAGACGACATGCTAGCGTTCAAATGTGTCACAATCTCGAACGGTCCTGTATACCTTGGTGCTAACTTTCCTTTAACACCAAATCGAGAAACACCACGCTTTTGTTTTACTTTCAAAAACACAAAGTTTCTAACCATGAACTCTAAAGGCCGTCTCCTTTTATCTGCATAGCTTTTTTGTCGACTTTGAGCTGTCTTCAGATGTTCCCAAATAATCTAGATCTTATCCATTGTTTCTCTGATAAACTGAGGCCTAAGTTCAAGTCACTCTTCCTTTTCAGCCTAACATAATGGAGATTTGCAAGGCCTACCATATAAAGCCTTATACAGAGCCATTTCAATGCTCACCTGATAACTGTTGTTGTATGTGAACTCAACATATGGTAACTATGTAACCCAATTGATTCCAAAGTCCAGCACACAAGCTCAAAGCATATTTTTGAGTATCTAAATAATACGTTCATATTGTCCATCAGTTTGAGAATGAAAAATCTTATTGAAATTCAGTTGAGTTCCTAAAGCTTTCTACAGTCCTCTCCAGAATTTCGATGTGAAACGTGTTTCCCTATTAGAAACAATCAATATTGGTACCCCATACAATGTCACTATCTTTTCCACATATAGTTGACATAGTTTTGAAACATTATAACTGGTTTTGAGTGGGATAAAGTGGGTGGTTTTTGTCAAACAATCTATAATTACCCAAACGACATCATGTCCCATTTGAGTCTTAGGAAATCTAGTTACAAAATCCATCATCACATGGTCCTACTTCCATTCTGGGATAGGTAGGCTCCTCAGCTCACCTCTAGGCTTTTGATGTTCCACCTTGAGCTGTTGACACGTCATGCATCTAGAGACAAAAATTGCCACATCTCGTTTTATTTCTCGCCACTAGTATTGTCGTTTCAAATCCATATACGTTTTAGAGCTTTCAGGATGAATTACAGATTTAGAATGGTGTGCCTTATCCAACATTGCATGCCTGAGATAAAGATCCTCTAGAACAACTAATCTCCCTTTGTAAAATAAGAATCCTTCTGGCTCAATCTATCATCCATCCACTTGTTCACCATTCTGTAATTGTTCCCAAATCATACGTAATCCTTCATCGTGTCATTGTCCTTATTTTACTTACTAGATTAACGTAGGGGTTGCTATCACATTGAATGGGAAGCTCTTCGTCATCTTCATAATATTGTAAGTTAAAATCGACGATAGTGATTGCTCGCCTCCAATCCTCCATTGCTAGACTAACCATGATTCTATTGTTCTTACGACTCAAAGCATCCACCACTGTATTTGCTTTTATAGGATAGTATTGAATACTAAAGTCATAATCTACCATGTACTCAGTCCATCTCTATTGCCTTAGATTAAGATCTTTTTGAGTGAATAAATATTTCAAACTTTGATGATCCATATAGAGTTTGAACTTTTCACCATATAGGTAGCATCTCCAAATCTTGAGCACGAAAACCACTGTAGCTAACTCAAGATCATGTGTGGGGTAGTTCCTCTTGTGGGGTTTCAGTTGGCAAGAGGCATAGGCAACTACTCATCCATGCTACATTAGCATACAACCTAAACCATTTCCCAAGGCATCGGTGTATATAGTGTAAGGCTCCTTGTTATTAGGTATAATAAGCACAGGTGCATTAGTGAGTCTTCGCTTCAGTTCCATGAATGCTTCCTCAAATTTGTCATCCCACATGAACTTGACATTCTTCCTTATGAGTCTTGTTAATGGAGAGGCAATCTTTGAAAAGTTTTCCATAAAGCGTCGATAGTGTTCAGCTAATTGGAGGAAACTTCGGATCTCTAACACGTTCTTTGGTCATTCCCAATTCAACACTGCTTCAATCTTGGAAGGGTCCATTAAGAAACCTTCTTCGAAGATAACATGTCCAAGGAACTTAACCTTTGTGATCTAGAAGTCACACTTCTCCTTCTTGCATATATTTCACGTTCCCTTAACATCTGTAGAGCAATCCTCAAATGCTCAACACGCTCTTCTTTAGTTTTGGAACAGATCAAGATATCATCTATGAAGACAATGATATATTGATGTAAGTATGGCCGAAAAACATGGTTCATTAAGTCCATTAAAGCCACTGGTGCATTGGTTACTCCGAAAGGCATAACAAGGAATTCGAAGTGATCGTAACGAGTCTAGAAAGCAGTCTTTGAAATATCCTCTTTCATTATTTTCAGTTGATGATATCCAGATTGTAAGTCAATCTTTAAAAAGTATTGAGATCCTCCAAACTGATCAAGCAGCTCATCGATTCAGGGCAGAGGATATTTGTTTTTGATGGCCAGTCGATTAAGATAGTGATAATTGACATAGAGTCTTAACGATCCATCGTGTTTCTTCACAAAAAGCACTGGAGCTCCCTAAGGTAATGTACTTGGTCGAATAAACCTTTTTTCCAAAAGTTCGTCTAACTGCTTCCTTAATTCTACCTTCTCAACAGGTGCTATTCGGTACGGAGCAATAAAAATAGGTTAATGACAAACTCAATTTCTCTATCAAACGGAAGTCTAGGCAATTCATTTAGAAAGACATTTGGAAATTTGTTCACCATAGGAATATGAAAAGATGAATCGTTCCTCTTTGGTCCTCTCTTCGAAGCAAAGATCATCCCAAGATTGATGAAATTCCTTCGTCCTCCAATACAAGCCTTTAGCACAAGGGCTGGTGTCACTGTCCCTGTCTTCACCTGAAATTCGATGACTTATCCATTCTTGGTGAACAAAGAGACATGTTTCTTTTGACAATATACTATTGCCTGATATTTAATTTGCCAATCCATTCCTAGGATTACATCAAGCTCCGTCATAGTTATTACATATAGATCGACTGATAGTTTATGTTCCCCTATAACAATACACACTAATTTACAAATTATGGAAACTTTAGCTATTCTACCCATTGGTGTACTAAGGGTTAGTGGTAAACTACATGTCTCAGTTTCTTGTTGCAATATGGAAGTAAATAACATAAATATAAATGAATAAGTGGCACCAATGTCAAAGAATACATGAGCCCAAGAATGAGACAAATGAATTATACCATCTACAATGGAGTGATTGGCCTGCTTTGCTTGTCCAGCTGTAGCTGTAACTACATAAACTTGAGCTAGTGCTTTCCCCTTATTACTCTTTCCTTGGTTCCCTTAGCTACTACTTGCATTATTATTATTATTATTATTATTATTATTATTATTATTATTATTATTATTCCTCCTAGGAAAATATGGTCTTTGATTCAATGAATCTTGAGGGGTTGGTTGAAAATTTTGATTGGCATAGAAATTGGAGCCCTGTGGCCACTGTTGGTAGTTGTATTGAGGCTGGAACCTCAAGGTTGAGTTATTGAAACTTAGCAAGCTGGAGAGTTTTACTGGGATGCTCTTCGATTTTGACTCCCTCCCCAAATAGTGGAGCCAAAGTGACTTCCTTGTGGCCTTGGTACAAAAGATGGTTGTGCAAGATGGTTAGGACAATTCCTCCTTAAATGTCCCACTGTCCACAATTATGACAAGCGTAGAGTTAGAAACGACTACTACCTGATAATCCACCTCCTATGCTCACTCCACTCTATTGTGTGACCTGCCCTTGAGACCTCTCTTTTTTATTTATTTTCTTTGCACATCCACCACCTTGTACTCTCCATAGGAGTTGTTCTATTCTATCTTTGCCTATTAGGCTGTAGCTACAAGTTCAAGAAAGTCTGTTGATGGCATAGCAGCTATCATTTGTCTGATTTTCGGTCTCAGATTGTTCCTAAACTTCTTGCACATTGCTATTGGATCTGATACAGTTTTAGGATTGTAGTGAGACAATTCTAAAAATTGTGCATGATATTTAGAAACTATTATATCTCCTTGCACCAAGTTCTCAAATTCTCACACATCGCTTGCTTATGGCTTTGGAGATTATAAGGATTGCAAAATATGGTCTCGAACTGCTCCCCTGTGAGGTTCGACACATCGTAGTAATCTTTTTGTAGATCCCACCATTCTTTGGCTTTACCCTCAAATATATATGTTGAAAAGCTAACCCAATACTCTTGTGGGATCTTCAAAGTATCCAACTTCTTTTTGACCGCCTTAAGCCGTTGTTTAGCCATGACAAGATTAGGTTCTCTGCTAAATGTAGGGGGTTTCTGTTTCATAAACTCCTTCAATAGAGTTGAATATCATTGCTCACGAACCTCCATAGGTCTTTGCACATTTTGCAATGCTTGAAGTATTTGTCCAAAATGATTTGCTTCCAATGCAATTGGCGGGGGTTGTGCTGCTATCGGGGTTGCTCATCACCCTAAGCTTGTTCCATTGGCTCAGGTTGCTTAACTTCTTGCACGTGTTTAACCAATATGATTGCTAAAACGATTGTACTTGACGTCTTGGCAGCATAGTTTATCCTGACTACGTAAATTTAACCAAGATTAATACCTAATAATGATGACATTAACACTTAACTTTAAAACCATTTCAAAAGATCCATTTTTAAGGTGGTGTTGCACCCCCTAGGTTAACCGAACTTCGGCTTTGATACCAAAAATTTTGTAATACCCCTATGTGAGAGTTAGCAGTATTGAATAAATAAGAATAAACTTAAATATAATATCATTTTAAAACATTAAAACAATGCCCATTGGTATTGAAATAAACATAAAATAAAATAAACTATAAATACAAAACACAGTTTTAGTATAACATCAAATATTAAAATACAGTCATCATCATCATGGTACAATTCCCAATCACACATATAACTTAACACAACCATTACAAAGGTATCACAAATCTTACATGATTTAGATAAATTACAATTAAACTGGGATCTTCCGACACGTAACCAACGGTGTTGTCACTTATTCCTCATCAGACAAGTTGCACTAAGTTCCACCTGAGAGATGTAAATATGATAGGGATAAGCATCGACATGCCCAGTAAGAAAAACCGTTACTCACCTTAATGTTTTAATCATTACCACATTAAACTTGCATAATTAGTTAGTCCATATCATTATCCAGATTATGAAATTTATTTTGATCACATTCCGTGGATACCACAGTTAATTATCACCGAGTTTCACACATATACGGATATACAAATATTACAATTCATCATTATTCCTAGGTATCCACATTCAATAGAATATCACTCAACTCATCAAAACGCAAATGGGTGCGCTTGACCACCATCCAATCATCCAAAGGGGGTTCTGGTGAGGGGACATCAAGCCTTGAGTCCTCACCAAGTCAATTCATGTACAGTGTATTCTAGGACTTTCGATCCAAGGGAGTGTCATCACCTCCTCCTATTTTACTTTTTAGGGTATTCGTGCCCAAGGAAGTAACCGCCGCCCTTTTCACGTCTTACCAATCCTCTATAATCACTCATTATTTGTAGAGTCCAGATTCGTAACCATACTTCTTAATTTCCAACCACATATGTCAAATTAACATTTTCCTCGTTGTACAATACAGGAGAAGTTCTACATCATCGTATTATGGTTTAATCATATACATTCGAAATATCATATACATATCTTGCAAATAAAACAACCAAATTTTATTTCATCAAAACCTCACAAAAGATGAGTAATAGAATCTATACCTCTTAGTAAAATATCCACTGATAGTTCCACCTTACACAATTTACCACGTAAGCTCTAAGTATGCAATTATCCTAAATGTACACAATAATCACATTTATGTTTCCCAAAGTTTAGATATCAAATACACAAGTTTTAGAACATTTACTTGACTCAAAATATTGAGAATAATTCAAGTTTGAACTACCAGATCGACCTATCGATTATCTATTTCTGTCCTACCGAACAAAACTACTATTTTGGACTCTCTGCCAGCCTATTGGTACTGTTCACAGCCTGCCAGTATTGTTCATCGGATATTATTCATTGGGTACTATTCATCGAGTATTGCTCATCGGTTTGTCGATATTGTTTATCGGTCTGCCGCCAAAAACCTAGACAAATAGAGTTCCTTCCATATATGAGAATCTTGAGCTTCAAAGCTCAATATGACTCAATTAATCAACTCCTAGACCATAAGAAATGCGAAAAACTCTAAGTATACCATGTTTAAAACACTTATAACCATCTTTCTTCAATTTTTTATACATCAAACACATCTAGGTCATGAAACTTTAGGTTATCCAAGAACATGTTTTCAAATCCCAAACACTCAAACTCAAGGCGACTTAACTCTTTTTTTTTAAGGTGCTTAGAGTTTCAAAACATTGTATAAACATCTTCAAACATCAACAACAAATTTTTCATACCAAAATACAACTTAAAACCAAAGTTAAAGTTTTAGAAATCTAACTTCAAAACTTACCTCAAAAGTTTGGTTTGATCTTGAAAGCGTTTAAGCCTCCTTGATCCTTGCGATAATTAGGGAATGCTTATGGAGAATTTGGGAGAAAATTTAGTTTAGAGAGCTTGAGCTTTTCTTTGGTTTTCTCTGAACTTTGTATCTTAATGAGAGAGAAAAGAAAGATAGATATAGGGAAATGAAGAAAAAAAAAATGAGAGAGAGAGATAAGCAGGGGAGAGTAAGAGACGTGGAAGAAAGAAGTTGAATAAAAATAAGGAAAATCATTAAGGGGGAGACATGGTAGGTGAGGATAGATAGCATTTTGTCTCCCTTGGAGGTGGGTAAGGGTAGGTGGTTACAGGAGAAATTAAAAGAAAAATTCAAAAGAGAGTAGTTAGGGAAGGATTGACAAGAGTAGGTGAAAGTTAGGTATAGAATGTCTCATTCGGAGACTTTTGTAAGAAAATGCCAATGTGGCATTTTTTTGTAACAAAAGAAACTTGGTAATTTTAAATACAACAATTTTTTTTTTTAAATTAACACATTTTATACATTAAATTTTACAAAATCATACTCGTTAAAATAACAGGTATTTCAGTGACAGTTTGAAAAAGCGGGTTGTTACACAACACACGTTGGAGCCCATGCCCCCAAGCCCAGTCATTCCCCTCCACGGTCAGCACCCCACAAAATCCCCAAAGAAAATATTATTGTGTCGATTAGAGACCCTCCCATAGAGTCGAGAGTCTGGAAAACAACCTAGAGCTAGTGCCGGACTGCGGCCCTTCAATGGCTCTCATAGAGGTGGCGCACTAGAGTAGAGATGAAAAGAAAATTAAAATTTCCTAGTAGATTTTAATTTCACCATAATTTTTCCCCATATACTCCATTCATCTATTTTTTTTTTTTTTATAATTCCTATTAGTTAGTTGCATATTTTTCAATTTCTTTTATAATTTTCTTTCACCAATCGAAAAAACTAGATTAATTTTTTCTCTTCTCTTATTCCTTTAATAAATCTAGTATTAATATTTTTTTTATACAATCCCAATTAAACTAGTTGCATATTTTACTTAAAAAAAATGGTTGTGTATTTTTTATTTCTTTTTTAACTTTCTTTTACCAATTAAAATGACTAGATTAATTTTTTTTCCCTTCTCTTAATGCTTTCATAAAATTAGTATTAATTAGGCCGGTTTAGTTGTATTTTTAAAATAAGTAAACATGATTTTGTTTTAGAAAATAAATTTTTTTAAAAAATTATGCTAAATGTTTTAAAATTTTTGCCTCAAAATACGTGCAAAAATATTTTCAAAAACTCCTAAAACAATACAAAATAGGACCAATATTTTTTCATTCTTTCTATCTTTCCTTTTTTGTTTTGTTATAAATCTAACAAGTAATTTTTATACCATTAACGTAAAAATACTATTTTAAAATAAAAAAGAAATGGATGCAATCATAGTAATTAACTTTTTTCTTGGTTTTTTTAAGGGGAGATTTTTTCCTGTTGTTATCTTCTTTCCTCTCACGGTTTTTTTTTTTTTTTTTTTTTTGGCTCTCGATGATATTTTTATCAAAATTTTGTCCATTCCATAAGACATCTTGGCTTAGTAACAGAAAAAAAAAAAAAAAAAAAAGGCACAAAGCATAAAATTATATTTACTGATTAAATCTCACAAACATATTCCAATCACCTACGACTTTAAGAAATGATACGCCATAATTAATTAAATATAAACTTTGATTATCTTCTTTTGATAGATCAAATTTGATCTCTATGTATATTTATCCTAAGTTTTTCACTATGAGATTTTTAATAATATGAAATTTATAATCTACAATTCTTAAAAATGGTATGATTATTTATATAGGAAAAAATTAAGCATGAGTTTATGTTTTATTTTTAGGTTTTTTTTATTTTTATTTTTATCTCCATTGAACTATAATTACGGCACCTTGAAAGAACATTAAGTTTAATTTTCGGATATTTTAAGTTTGAGGTGTCACTGTGGGACAATGGGTAAATTTATTATGATTTTAATGAATACACAATAATAAAAAGGGTGTATCTATTGACACTCTCTTTTCTACTTTTAACACATTTTTTTTAAAAAAAAAACCACCATCTATTTTACCTATTACACCCTATTAAAATACACAAAAAAATGGCTGCCTTTAAATAGTACTTATTTTCTACCAACTTGTTAACCAACTAAAAGAACTTACATAGTAGTTCTATTTAAAAAAAAAAAAATCAAATATAAATTAAGCGGTTTAAAACAACCTTCATTGTAAAGAAGGCCATCATATATCATCAATCTTTAAAGAAGCCTTTTCTACCAAAAAAAAAAAAAGAAAAAAGAAAGAAAGAAAGAAAGAAAGAAAACCAATTATCCTTAAAACTTCAACTCAATATCAAGTAAAAAAAAAAAAAGAACTTCAACTAAATACATATACGTAAAACATTTGTTCATTTGTTTTTTCCGCTGAAGTTAAAATAAATTTTATTACTTTGTTCATTAGTTGCAATTCGGTAGCTTTCTTTTTTCCGTAAATCAATAATCTGAAACTGATTTCGATTTGTTTTCCTTATTCACAATTCGTAAGCTTCTTCTTTTTTTTTTTTTTTAAATCAATGGATTGAAATAGTTTACATAATTCATCGATATTAAACAATAAAAATTGAATGGAAAAGATAATAATTTTGAAGAAGAAAGAAACTACTTACTCTTTTTGTGGGGAGATTCTTTAACATTATAATCTATCTGTTTTTTTTGGGGAAAAACTAGGAAATAATAATTTTTTAAATAGGGTTTATAATGAGCATTTTTAAGATATTTTTGTGGTTAGAAGTAATTTTATTAACGGGTAATATAGTATAAATAATTTTATTTAAAAAGTGTGTGAACAAGAGAAAAAGGGGTGTTAATAGACATATCCTAATAGAAATTTAGAAATTTATCATGACATTAACAAATACACAAAACCAAGTTTTGAGGTTGTTAAGTGGCATATTTTAAACTTGACGTGTCACAATAGGAAAGGAGGAAGCCTTAGGTGTGCCCAATATTTTTAATTCTTGTTTTTGGCATCCAGTTGCATTTTCTTAGGACATTTTTTTTTATCTTTTTTTTTTTTTTGAATGACTGCACTACAAGGTGTTGAATTCAAATTAGTTTATAATTTCTAGTTTTTGATTTTCACGAAGGTAGCTCATTTTTCATTGAGAAAAATTCACCACTCACTCTACGAAAAGCTAAATCTTGAGACGTGGTTAGTTCTCCTTAGATGTTATTGAATTTTTTGATAAGTTGATCTAAAATTTCTTAAAAGTTTAGTCTCTTTTTCCCTTTATTATGGTGCAAGTTTTTTTTTTTTTTTTCTGATTATAATTCTTTGAAAAATTTGGTTTAGGAAAGAATATTTAAGTAGAGCACATTCTTTAAAAAAAGATTAGTGGGGCAAATTAGACACAAAATTATTTACGGGTACATATAAGAAATAGTATTTGAAAGTGCTAAAAAAATGTATTATGTCACTGGACTAAGAGGAAAACAATTTTTATAAGGATTATTTTTATAATAAAATTATTTGGAGTACAAAAAAAAATATTTTAGCTGTACGTTGGGAAAAGGTTAATTCAATGGTGGCAAATAATGAAAAAAAAAAAAAAAAAGTGGCACGTTTAAAAACAACATTTGAAAAAAATAGACGAAGAACAAAAGTAAAACGTTCAAATTAGTTATTTGCGTTCAATAGTACATATGTATTGATAGGAATTGTTTTCCCAAAAGAAAAGGATGAAGATAGTATTCGCTGAATTTATTCTATACAACACACGCATTCGCCTGGTTTAAACTAATGAAAAAAGTGAGAGTCAATTTTTTAAAATAATTAATATTTTTTTATCATTCAAATGGTTAAAAATGTTAATAATACTTTCACTGATAAGCATTTACGTATTTTATAAATTTATACATTTTTTAAACATAACTATTAAAAAAATAAATTAGAAATAGATTCAAAACAAAAATTTTATGAAACTATTTACAAAATTAAATTAATATGAACTTTAAAATAAAAATAAAAACATAAATCTAAGAGCAAGATTAGACGTGGAAGTAGATCGATCATAGGTGGTGATATGTTTGGTCGAATAGATTGGCAAATTGGGGGAAGGGAGAGAGATTTTTATTTTTGTTAAATTATTTTGTTCATAAAATATTAAATAATACTAAAATGCTATTGAGGATATTCTTAATGTTTTTAATATTTGACTGAGGATGTAATCTAACACTTTCAAAAAAAAAAATTAAGGGGATAGATTAACTTAGGGAACATTTGTGGCAATTTAATAAAATCAGGGAATACTCTTAGAATTTTTTCAAAACATTAATTACCATCAGTATTACTTTTATATATTTTTTAGATTCTTTATTTGTCGCGTTTATTCCTGATAGTAATGTCAAAAATATACCTTATACCGTGAACTATTTAAAAATTGTATGTACTAATAGACGTTGAAGCATATCGACTACGAAAGCTATAATTCGATTCTAACATGCCAAAAAAAATATGCGTATCAAAATTATATAACAAAAGCGTGTAAAACATACCTCCTGCCATTGCTCACTATACAGACGAAGACTCTTGCTTACGTAAATGTGGTTTAAGTCTTCTAACACTCAGACGCTCTAATTGATGGTGTATGAACTAGAAAAAAGAGTGAGAGGTGATAGGGACCAAAATAATGTGAAAATCAAAAAATAAACTTTTTGTATTTCACTTTTTTTTCTCTCTGCAATACATCTCCTCCCATCAAGGACATATATACAGCTAAAAGAAAAATGAGTTACCAGAAGGATTAATTGGGGTTTAATGAAAAATAAATATGAGACCATAATGTTGCAATGGTTCAAATTCTCTTAATGAATTCCATTTACTCACAACAATTGAAGAATAAAAACAAAAAAAAAAAAATCGTTCATTCTCCCACTTAGTCTCCATATTTAACCTAATATCCATAAAACCCAAACTTTCAAGAAATAAATACATGAATCATAGCGATCATTCCTCTAAATTATGAGTATTATCTTCCATGTATTACTATGTATTGTTTCTCAGACTTTATTTCCTATATGGTAACTTAACTTTATGAATAAACCCAATGTTTATTCTTGGTTCTACTAAATGTGAATTTCCTCCAATAACTTTATGCGCAAATCAAATATGAGAAAACATCACAACTGAATAAGAGTTTCATTAAGACTGTAAATTATATGTACAAACAAATTACATTATGGAACCAAGTCCCATCTGAACTATATGATCCTTAAATGACTTCGGTGGCATTCCTTTTGTCATAGGATCTGCGATCATCAATTCAGTGCTTATATGTCCAATGATCACTTTGTTTTCCTTAATCCGTTCTCTTATGGCTAGTATTTAATGTCGATATGTTTACTTCGACTGCCACTCTTATTATTCTTAGCTATAAAGACAGCAGCTAAATTGTCACAATATATTCTTAATGACCTAGACACAGAATCTACAATTCTAAGGCCTAACATGAAACTCTTCAACCATACACCATGTAAAGTAGCCTCAAAACATGAAACGAACTCTGCCTCTATTGTGGAAGTAGCAACCAACATTTTCTTCTTCTCCAAGATATAGCTCCTCCAACTAGCATGAAAATATAACCAGAAGTTGATTTTCTCGAATCAACACAGCCAGCAAAGTCTGAATCGGGGTAGCCAATCACCTCTAGATTGTCAGTTCGCCTATACATAAGCATGTAATCTTTTGTGCCGTGAAGGTACCTAATCACCTTCTTTGCAGCCCTCTAGTGGTCAATGCCTAGGTTGCTCTGATATTTGCCAAACATTCTCACAACAAATGCAATGTCAGGTCTTGTGTAGACCTGAGCATACATAAGGCTTCCAACAGCTGAAGCATAAGGAATATTGCTCATTTGATTTTTCTCGAAATCATTCCTTGGGCATTGGTTCAGATTAAACTTATCACCCTTCACAATAGGTGCTACACTTGATGAACAATCTTTCATCCCAAATTTGTCTAAGACTTTATTGATATAGGTTTCATATGATAGTCTCAAGATGTATCGAGATCTATCCCTATGGATCTTAATGCCAATGACATAAGATGCCTCACCCATGTCCTTCATATCAAAGTTCTTAGAAAGGAATTGTTTCATGACGTTCTGGTATATGCATTGATCCATGACGTTCTCTTCAAAACCAAATGAAGTGATGGCATCATGGAATTTCAAATACCATAGACGAGAAGCCTGTTTCAAACCATATATGGATTTTTTGAGTTTGCACACCAATTGTTCACCATCACTAGAGGAGAATCCTTTAGGTTGTTTCATGTAAACCTCTTCCTCTAGATCACTATTAAGGAATGTCGTTTTCACATCCATCTGATGTAACTCAAAATCAAAATGAGCCACTAATACCATAATCACACGAAGGGAGTCTGTAACATCCCAAAGTTAATTAAATATAATTAGAGTATTAAATGGTGGATTAGTGTGCTATAGTGATTATTTTAAACTTAACTAGATCATTTTGTGAAATTTTTAAATTAATGTCATTTTGATTCTTTTAATGATTTTTAATTATTTTTAAGTGCTATTTTAAATTTTAAAATAAAACAATTCGTCAAATGACCAACACGTCCCTTTTGAAAAACCACGTGCTGTACACACGGTTTTCCTTTACTGGTTTTGTCTCTCTTTCCTTTATTTATTTAACTCTTCCTCTCTCTCCTCTCATTTCTCACTCGCTCACTCTCTCTTCTCTCTCACTCTCTCGGCCACTCTCACTCTCTCTCATTCTCTCTCTAAAATTTTGAACCAAATTTTGATTTCAAGCTTCAGGTTAGAAGATTGAAGGCTCGGGAATGAGATTCAACAACAAAAACATCGTTTTCAAGCTTCGA
>CAMOHE010052269.1:0-12076 GCA_946598075.1 Artocarpus hirsutus | reverse complement strand
TTTTTTTTTAATTATTTTTAACGAATCACAACTAATTCGTTTAACATACATATATATATATATATATATATATATAAGCAAAATGTCAACTTTACGTTTCCTTCTTCCTTTTTTTTTTATTTTAATATATATATATTATCAACTTCACCTTACGTGAAGTTCACGTTTCCTATTTTTTTAATATTAATATATATATTAATATAAAATCTTATATATAAAAAGAATTAGCTCAAAACCATACATATATATACGTATCTAAATTCAAAAATAAATCACATTTATTTAAGAATTAATCAATCAATTAATTAACTAATGCTCAGTTAAATGTGACAATATTTATCACATTACATTATGTGTTACAGAAAACATTTTTCTGTGTCACGTTAATAATTCAAGTGTGAAATAATTAATTCAGAATTCAATAATTCCAAACTAAATATGTATAATTCATTCTATGCATAAATCCAATATAATGTTACAAAGGTGGTATTGGGGATCTATGGGCCTATAACCCAAGCTCCAATAAATTTGACAATTAATCAAACTCTTTAATTAATGTGTTAAATTTATTAGTTTCAGTGTTACTCCATTAAAAACCTGAAACTGAACTCTTGAGGTTATAGTAAAATTACTCAAAGAAAATTAGCGAGTAGTCCACTGATATAATCATTACATATAAGTTAGTCCTCCATAAATAGTTCATAATAAGAGCCAGGTTCAATTTTCGTTTACCTCTCTTCTTATATCTTAATCCTTGAGTATCAATAATTTTCTAATGAATAGTTAATTCATAATCTTATTATGCATGAGCGCTCTATTGTTCAAACCTCGAATTATCACTCAAGAGAACTATTTTTCTAACTTCCATAGGGAAGGAATGGATTCTATATCTGTATAATATTATTCCCAGCTACTTATTACATTATATTTCTAAGATGCTAAGTTATGATCTGTGCTTACACAAATCTTACTATGCAAGTCAAAAAATATAATGTCATAAATAGGAGTCTAATAAATACTCAGGATTAAGACTGTCAAATATATGATTATCATAGTGATAAATTTAAATACTCTATTTGTAACGGATGATTATTAGAGATTCATAATTTATTTGGTCCAGTCCTATATAATCTCATTATATAAAGTACCTCCAATCCAATGTCTCTACATTAATAGTCCGGATAGTGACTATTTCATTCTAAATAAGATTGGACCATACTTGTAATATTTAATTAAAGATCCCAAACTTTAATTAATTATTACAGACTATTTAGATTATTTTCTATAAATTTTATTCCTAAGCATATAATACTTATATGCTAAATTTATAGTCACATAAATAATCATGAAATTTTCTTGATGTTTATAAATGTATTCATAACACATATATCAACCAAAATAATAACAAATGCCACTTTATTTATTTATTGTCAAAAAGTACAATGTCATAGCTTTTAGGGCACCAAGCCCAACAGAAACTTTAGATTTTGATGTTTTGAACAAATTTCCATCATAAAGATTTTTGTAGTTTTGACTCTAAGATAAAGTTTCGAACTATTTTATAAAACTGCCCAAAAATTGTGTAAATAGTGTCATAGTTTGTAGCAAAAACGAACCATTTTCAGGCCGAATTACAATTTTTGTAAAACATAAAACTTTTAGATCATGACAAGATGAAGAACTTTTGAGAAATTTTTTTTTCAAATTCTGCCTTTAAGATGCTGTTACAGATAGTTATAGAAACTTCACAAATTATGTCCAAAATAGTGTAGTTTTTGTTTTGGATGAAAACAATCCTCAAAAAGTCCAAATTTTATTTTTATAAAACATAAAAATATTAGATCTCGATAAGAAGAAGAACCTTTATAAAGAAAATTTTTAAAAATTTTGCTTGGGAAATAGACTTTTTAATAGTTTTATAAAAACTATTTAATTTTTATTTTATAATTAATAAGGAGGGGTCGTTTGTCTAATTTAAAAAAAATATGGTCATTTATTTTAAAAAAGGTCGTTAAGAAGGTCACCTAGCCTATTCCCCTTTTGGTGTTTTGGAGAGTAAGGTGTATAATAAGTATTTTTTTAAAATGTACTTTTGTCCTTAAATATAATTTTATTAATGGGTAATATGCATCAATAAGAAATTTTATTTATAAAAGTATGTAAAAGTAGAATGGGGTGTCAATAAATTCTACCTATTATTATATGTAGACATTTTTTATTATCTATTTTATAATGGACAATTATGTAAATCACTTGTGGTCAAATTTACTCAATTTTTGAGAAAACTATATGAAATGCCCCTTATGAGCACTCTTTATTAAAAATGTTCTCCTTTTTTTCACATTTCAAAATTGGCTCTTTAAAATCTTTTCTTTTAAATTTGATTTATTAATTTATGTTTTTGTTCCTAATTTTAAAATCAAATATGAATCCCTGAAATCATAAACTCTTTCTCTTTCTCTCTCCCTTTTCTTCCCCCAAATCCACCCATTTATCTCTACTTTCCTTCCACATATGATCTCAAGGCCTACGTTAGAATCACGGGTTCATTGACTTCGTTGAGTGTTCTCCTCGAGGTATCGAGATATTTGTCTAAATTCTCGACTAATATTTACTTGGAGTTTGCTTGACTAATATGATGGGAGAACTCCTCGAGGTTCTAGATGGTGGGATTGCCGCCGTGAAGGCTTTTCACGAGCAGCTATGCAGAGGACAAAGCGAGGCTTTATAATGACAATTTAGGCAATGCTGTCACGTACAAGTCGAACTTCCACTTGTACTAGACTTGTACTACGCAAGAGCCACCGACTGGAAAGACATGCTATGGGTGAGTCTTGTGCCTAAACCGCATGTGATGGAGAAACTCACCGAGATGTGCAAGGATGCAATGGTAGAGTGGGACTGGGCGGTTATGCAGTTGGGAGAGGTGATTTTGGGGTAGTTGAAGGAAGGGCTAGGTTTGTCTGCAAAGAGGCTTAGGAAGCTAACATGCTTGGAGAAGAGGACCATGTTGGGTCAGTACTACCCATACTGCTCGCATCCTGATCGGATGGTGGGGATTGTCTCATACAGACTCAAGAGTTTGTAAAAATTTTAGTTAGTTTGTAGATCTAAATTTTATTTATTTGTTTATTTATTTTTCTGTTGATTCCTTTTTTCTTAATTTTCATTGGAGATTTGGAGTTTGGATCTCACTTTGTGTTTCAATTTAGTTTGTGATTTGTGTTTTGGGTCTTGCTTTGAATTTTTTGTTGAGATTTTGTGGTTGTATATTAGCAATTGATTACATATTTGAATTTTTTGCTTAAATGTGGTTTGGTTAGTTTGTTGATCAGGTTTTTTTTTTTTTTTGATTGAAATGGTTGTCAAGGTTCCGCCATGGAATCTAGTAGGTTCCAATATTCGAATCTAGTAGGTTAGAATCTATCACTTGGTGTTGGCGACTTGAGACAGTTGACCCTTCCTTGTTTAAAAGAAAATATGTTGGAATTTTTGAAACTTACCAAGTTATAATCTGGCACCCTACGTCAGTGACCGAAGGTGTTGATGCTTCTTTGTTTAAAAAAATATGTTGGAATCTAATAGATTCAAACTTTAGAACCTATTATGTTAAAATTTGACACCCTGTGTCGGTAATCGAAGGCGATGGATGTTTTTTTGTTACAAAGAAAATATTTTAGAATTTGGCAGGTTCTAGGATGGTAGCGAGTTCCAGGACAAAACTTGATGGGTTTTGGTAGGTTCAAGCGGGTTTTCTCATGAGTGAGGGAGAAGGGAGGGTCACATGGATTTTTAATAATCACTAATTTCTTTAATAAAGAAGTAGTTTTAATAAGTGTTTTATTGGAGGTTATTTTTAATAAATTAGAGCATTCGGAGGGCATTTGTCTTTTTTTTTGCTCGCATCTAGTTTTCCCCTGCTCAGCCCAAGTCCAGTCCAGCAGGAAAAAGCCCAATTGCCTACTTAGCGCCATTTTCACTACATCTTTTGAGTCATCCCTTTTTTTTTTTTTATAAGTTTGTTTTAAGCCCCGTCCTCGCTCCTCGTCCTCTTACCTCGGATCAGAGTCATTTCTTGTCTCTCTTTCTACGGCGATCACAGCACAAAAATTACAAAAAACCGTCATACACACATATATATTATATATTTGTAGCCCCTCTAGGGTTCTTTCTTTGTTTGCTGTTACATAGCGCTTACGCTTGCACTTTGCGAAACCCTCGAAGTTCACGAATTCGATTCGCAGAAGAGCCATGCCGCTCCGCCGGAGAGACGAGGAAGACGATGAAATGGAGCCGGAGGACGACGAGGACTACGGTGAGGAGCGGGGGCAAGCCCTAGACGATGAGGAAGTGGAGGCGGAGGAGGAAGAGGAGGAGGAGGAGGAGGAGGAAGATGACCGAAGAGGTGGCTCGAACAGGAAGCGGAGGAGATCGGATTTCATCGACGACGTGGCGGAGGAGGATGACGAGGAGGAGGAAGACGATGACGAGAACGAGTACGGTGGAGGCCGCAGAGGCGGCGCCGCTGGGAGACGCAACAAGAAGCCCTCGGGGTCGCAGTATTTTGATCTCGAGGCCCAGGTCGACAGCGACGAGGAAGAAGAGGAGGAGGACGTCGAGGACGGTAAGGGTTTTCGTTGATTTGTTCGTTTCTTTGCTTAATTTCATGATTTGGTTTAGTTTAGGTTCAAGATTTGTGGTTTTGGATTGGATTCTTGATAGACTTGGGGTTTAGAGAGGGTCATTGGTAGTTTTATTAACGATTAAGCATTGTTTGCAGATGCTTTGTATTGTTTGTTCTGGAAAGAAAGGGATGGGTTTTACCAGTATTCATTTTATTTGGGGATTTAGGGACCTGAATGTGGAAATTATTAGAAGATGTGTCTTTTTCTGCGTATACGGTTCGAAAATTTCTTTTGTTTAGTTTTTCTTGGATGGTTACATCATTTTGTTCGGAATTTTAATGAGCTGATAAATTTAGCGTCGAAACTTAAAATGAACCATTTCGGCGGATGATAATATGCAGCGATTACTTTTGCTTTTTTTAGTTTCATAATTTGATCTTATTTTGGTCAATTGGTGGGTTTATTCATCGATTGGGTGGTGATTTGCATTGGATTTTTAACGGGATGATGATATGCAGTCGATTACTTTTTCTTTCGTTAGTTTCATAATTTGATTTATTTTGGTCTATGGATGGGTTTATTCATTGATTGGGTGGCGATTTGCATTGGATTTTTAACGGCATTACTTTGTGAGTTTGTTAGATGGTGTGTTGGTAGCACGGTTTAGGGATTGGAAATTGTTCACAGGGCAAATTGCATTGGTTGGTCACTTGTTCTGTCCTCTGGAGTAGGCGTGGGTTATGGCCATGTTCTTTGCATTGGTTGGTCACTTGTTCTGTCCTCTGGAGAAGGTGTGGGTTATGGCCGTGTTCTTTTTTTGTTGGTGACATACGGGCATATATGCGGAAGTTATATTAGTATGCTCTGTTTTTGGGAGTACGGTGGGAGTTTTTTCCCCTTTTTCCTGCCTATGTGTTTAGATTAATTTGATGGGGATTTGAATTGTTATCTTTTACTATTATTATTTTTTAAGGTTACGTAATATTTAGAATTGGAATAGAAATGGACTATTTTGCTGGTAATCATGTTGCCCATGGTAGATGGCAATAATTTTTCTTATCATATGAAATTGAAACTCTGCAAATGGCTTCCAATGTGAGAGGTGTTTGATTTCTTCTTTTTTATTGGTCTGTTTTACTATGGTCTCTTCATCTGTTAAAAATATCATGCCATTCACACAAGTATCTTTGAAAAAAGAAATCTTTGGAAGAGCTTCCTGGTTTGATTTGGAAATCTCTCTTATTTATTTGTTTCATTTTCCCTCCTTCAATATGGTGTTTGACAAATCATCTAAAATTTTGTACATTGCATTTGAGGGGTTTATTTCGAATTACCTTATATAGCTTGCGTGTAATTGCACTTAGCCTACTCTGTTTTAGTTACTTTTCAGTTAATTTTGGCAGCCAGTTTATTTGGATCCTTTTTTTTTTTTTAATGTCAAGGCAAACCCTTAATCAAAATGCAGGTAGCTTTGCTTGATGTTATGGTCCCAATTTTTGCGTTTTTAGGTTTGTTGAGTCAAGACATATAATGTGGATGTATTTTTCCTTTTCCTCCCTTTGGCTGAAAACGTAGTAGTATTGACTTTCAAGGAGAAATGGATCTACTTGTATCTCCCTCTGTTTCAATACCAGGAGTCTTGTATTTCACCTGTCACATACCTATTTTTATCTAACAAAAAAGTATTTTTGGGGTCTTTCTAGTTGATGCTTCTTATGTTCAATCTGGTTTTATTTTCTCTGATTTGTGATGAGATTGGTTTGGGTTGATAAATTAATAAGATGTGCGTACAGACTTCATTGATAGAGATGATGTAGCTGAGGAAGATGATGATAGAAGGATGCACCGTCGTCCATTACTTCCACGGGAGGATGACCAAGAAGATGTTGAAGCTCTTGAGAGAAGAATTCAAGAAAGATATGCGAGATCTAGTCACACAGAGTATGATGAGGAGACCACAGATGTTGACCAGCAAGCTCTTCTGCCATCTGTTAGAGATCCAAAGTTGTGGATGGTGAAATGTGCTGTATGATTCCTACTCTCTGTACTATGTTTCAAATTTAAGTATTTAAACCGTTCATTTGGTGGGTTTGTTTTGGAATTTTATTGTGTTGACGTTTGTTAGATTGGTAAAGAGCGAGAGGTTGCTGCTTGCTTAATGCAAAAGTTCATTGATAAAGGATCTGAACTGCAAATAAAGTCTGTCATTGCTCTAGATCACCTGAAGAACTATGTTTATATTGAAGCAGACAGAGAAGCCCATGCGAAGGAGGTATGTTATATATGTGAAAAATATATTAATTTTTGTGTACTTTATCTTGGCTCCGATCGACTTTTTGGAGGGAAGGTTCGTGTTCGGAGTTATACATGAGATGAATGCTACATTTTTAAATCGTATTTTGATGTTTTTCTTTGCTTCAGGCTTGCAAAGGCCTGCGCAACATATATGCCCAGAAAGTAATGCTTGTTCCCATTAGAGAAATGACAGAGGTTCTTTCGGTTGAAAGCAAAGCAATAGATCTTTCTAGAGATACTTGGGTCAGGATGAAAATTGGCACGTATAAAGGGGACCTTGCAAAAGTATGGGTTATTTGTTTTGTTTTTGTTTTTGTTTTTGTTTTTGTCTTTTTTTTTTTTTTTCACTGCTGTTAGTTTCCAAGTTCTTTCATCTTGATTCCTTCAAGTTCTCTTATCACTTTCAAGCTTTGTTTCTGTAGGTAGTTGATGTGGATAATGTACGGCAGAGAGTTACAGTGAAGTTAATTCCAAGGATAGACTTGCAGGCTCTTGCAAATAAATTGGTAAACTTCATAACCTGTTTATTGAGACTTTTCTTTCCCATGTTGTTTATGAAATAGATTTGTGATTTGTTCACTTAATAGTTGCTAAGTTTTTTTGAGGCAGTGATTTCTCTATGTCTGAGCAAGGGAGAAAGTTTCTTCTATGTTGTTGTAAATCTTTGGAAAACTTATCATGTTTGTTTTGCATAATTGATCATATGATTAGTCTTTTTGTTTGATCATTTCAGTGTCTCCCTTTTTGTGAGTCTTCAATTGTATCATTATTGATTTTCAAGTAATTTCATGATAATTCCTTCGTTAACAGGAGGGTAGAGAAGTTGTAAAGAAGAAGGCATTTGTTCCTCCTCCGCGTTTTATGAATATAGACGAGGCTAGGTAATTGTGAGCTTTTTTTTTTTTTTTTTCGGTTGATTGGGACATATTTCATTTGAATTCTGTTAATATGTCTTGATTAATTTTTTCTGATGTTTGTGCTTATGCAGAGAGCTGCACATTAGGGTGGAACGCAGGCGGGATCCGATGACTGGTGATTACTTTGAGAACATTGGTGGCATGTTGTTTAAGGATGGTTTCTTATATAAAACAGTATCGATGAAATCTATTAGTGTTCAAAATATAAAACCCACCTTTGATGAGCTTGAAAAATTCCGGAAACCCGGTGAGAATGGCGATGGAGATATAGCTAGCCTGTCCACTTTATTTGCAAACAGAAAAAAGGGGCACTTTATGAAGGGTGATGCAGTTATTGTTGTTAAGGGAGATCTCAGAAATTTGAAAGGGTGGGTTGAGAAAGTGGAGGAAGAAAATGTTCATATTAGGCCAGAAATGAAAGACCTTCCAGTAAGAATACATATTCTTTATTTTTAGTTTTGTATGTTTTAAATTGATTCCTTTTCTGGCTGTATTTAATTTCCTTACCTGTAGAATACAAAGAAGTTTTATTGTTTGTGGTGTTTGTAATGAATTTTTTCATTGCAGGCAACTCTTGCTGTACATGAGAAAGAGCTTTGCAAGTACTTTGAACCTGGGAATCATGTAAAAGTTGTATCTGGTACTAAAGAGGGTGCAACTGGTATGGTTGTTAAGGTCGAGCAGCATGTGCTCATTATATTATCTGATACAACAAAGGAGCATGTGAGTAATTAATTATACTTGTATTTCATCTCATTTTTATTTTGTTGGGGCAACATCTGGGCTTGAGATTGACTTATTTTCTAGAATGTACTGTGCTTATGTTGGTATACTGCTCCCAGATCCGTGTATTTGCTGATGATGTTGTGGAGAGCTCTGAGGTGACAACTGGTGTCACAAGAATGGGGGATTATGAACTTCATGATCTTGTCTTACTGGAGTAATTTGGTTTTCCTTTCTTTGTTTACTTTTTAATTCTTGAACTATTTCTATTTGTCTCTTTTCCTATGCGTTGTTAGTCATAAAATATTTCATTTCGATCTGGTGCAGTAATATGAGCTTTGGTGTAATTATACGTGTGGAAAGTGAAGCATTTCAGGTACTTTTTTAAGATTGTTGCAAATTTATTCCTCGTGTAGAATTGTTGTCTTATTTATATCACTGTAAGCCAGGTGCTGAAGGGAGTTACAGATAGACCCGAGGTTGCTCTTGTCAAGTTAAGAGAGATCAAATGCAAGCTTGACAAAAAAACTAGCGTGCAAGATCGGTATGAGAACACAATATCTGTAAAAGATGTTGTCAGGATCATTGACGGTCCATGCAGAGTGAGTTCTATATTTCTGGCTTGATTACGTTCACAAGATTTAATCTAGTGTGTGTTGTTTCCTGTAAAGAAACAGAACAAGATTTTGATAAAATTCATGTGTCTGATAATAGTTCTTCTCATGCCAGGGAAAGCAAGGTCCAGTAGAACACATATACAAGGGTGTTTTGTTTATCTACGATCGCCATCACCTTGAGCATGCAGGTTTTATATGTGCAAAGTCCCAATCATGTATTATTGTGGGAGGATCACGCGGCAATGGTGATCGAAACGTAAGTTCTTTTTGTTCTTGTTTTGAGGATTTCTTTGGGGAAATTGTTGTTTTGAGGAATTAATTTTTCATTTATTTATTAATTTATTTGAGACTCTGGTCTGATGCTTCATTGATCTAAATCTTATATATCAAATTTTAGGGTGATTCGTATGCCAGACTTTCCCATCTCAGAACTCCATCTCATGTTCCCCAGTCCCCAAGGCGATTTTCTAGGGGAGGGCCGCCAATTGACTGTGAGTTGCTTAATCGTGCAATCTGCTCCTTAAATATGACTTTCAAATAATGGTCTCAGATCCTTCTGGTTTATTTAACCATGTGCAAATTACATTAAAGTTCCACTTGTATGGTTCAGCTCGTGGAAGGGGTAGGGGGGGAAGAGGGCATGATGGGTCCACTGGTGCCACAGTAAAAATTTGCAAGGGTCCCTTCAAGGGTTATCGTGGGCGTGTTAAAGAATTTAAGGGAAATACTGTGCGGATTGAATTGGAGTCTCAAATGAAGGAGGTTACAGGCAAGTCTACTTATTCGTAGAATTATTTCCTTACTGTTTATTATGCTTTCAAATGAGCTTTAACAATTGGGTTGTTCCTGCAGTTGATCGTTCATGTATATCTGACAACGTAGCTGTTACAACACCATATCGGTAATTTGTCAAATTTCTCTCTCAATTCTATATATATATATTCTCTTGTCTGCAACTTTTTTTTTTTTTTTTTTAATTATTTTCTGCAATTGATTTAGAACTTTTGTTATAAATATTTCAGTGATACATCTAGATATGGTATGGGAAGTGAGACGCCCATGCATCCTTCTCGAACTCCTCTACATCCATATATGACCCCCATGAGAGATCCTGGAGGTTTGTTTTCTTGATCCTTGTTGTTGTTGTTTCTGTTTTTATATATATATATATATATATATATATATATATAATATAGAAATTTGAAACTTTTTGTGTGTTCTGATATTGGCATCATTTTATATTGGGAAAAGGGATTATATTTTTCATGTTTTGTAACTCTTTCTGCAGCAACACCAATTCATGATGGCATGAGAACACCTATGCGAGACCGAGCTTGGAATCCTTATACACCAATGAGTCCAGCAAGGTGATGTATCTTTATTGAGTAAACAAAAGTAAGGAAATCTTAGAAGTTAAAAAATGTGAGATATTTAACTCTTTTTATCGTTAAAATTAACTTTTTACCAAATAAAATAAGAATTTAACATGAATTATAAGGTGAAGGTATAAATTTGATAATAAGGTATGATTTTTTGGTAACCTCAAAATGCATAGTTGAAAGTTTTGAGAGAGTTTTGAGAGAATATTGAATATTCTTTATTTCTCTGAATCAAAATCATACATAGATGCTACATATATAGTGGTATAACGATTGACTTTTCTAATCTAATAACGGAAAGAAAAACTAAACTAGGAAAGTAAAAATTGTCAAATTACAACCCAATAAATCCTGATTTCATAGCTGCCAATCAGCTAAAATATTTCTTTGTTTAATCCTTAGAATCCGGATTCTAACTTTGAAAGATTTTCAACACTCCCTCTCAAGCTGCGTTGTAAATGTCGTGCAAATGCAGCTTGTGACTCAGTTCTTCAAAGTTAGTTCTTGGAAGAGCTTTAATGAGAATGTCTGCTATTTGAGATTTCGTAGGAGTATAGATCAGCTGCATAATTCCTTTTTCAATCTTTTTTGAGATGAAGTGTCGATCAATTTCGATGTGTTTCGTCCTATCATGGTGCACAGGATTCTTCGCAATACTGATAGCAGCTTGGTTGTCGCAGAACATCTTGATAGGTTTTTCACTTGATACTCCAAGTTCACTATACCAAGAGCAAGTGCTCTAAATTCAGCTTTTGCACTGCTCCTTGAGACAACAGATTGCTTCTTGCTTCTCCAAGTCATAAGGTTTCCCCAAACATAAGAACAATATCCTGATGTAGATCGCCTGTCTGAGATGTCTCCTGCCTAGTTTGCATCTGAGAAGACTTCAACTTAACGACTCTCATTCTTTCAATATAACAGACCTCTTCCTGGTGTCATCTTGAGATACCTCAAAATCCTATATACTGCTTCCATATGTTCTTCTGTTGGGTTATTCATGAACTGACTCACAAAACTAACAGAAAAACTAATATCAGGTTGTGTATGTGAGAGGTAGATTAGACGTCCTACAAGTCTCTGATATCTCCCCTTGTCAACAGGTGCGCTGTCTTTCTCCACTCGTAGCTTCTTGGTTGGATCCATTGGAGTGTCAGTAGATTTGCATCCAAGCATGCTTGTCTCCTTGAGTAAGTCTAGAACATACTTACGTTGAGAGATGAATATCCCCTTCTTAGACCGTGCTACTTCTATACCAAGGAAGTATCTGAGATTACCAAGTTCTTTGATTTCAAATTCCTTGGCCAGGAGTCCCTTTAATCTCAACAGTTCTTCTTCATAGTCACCTGTTAGAATGATATCATCCATGTAAACAATTAGTACGGCTATCTTCTTTTCTGGAGAAAATTTTACAAACAGTGTGTGATCAGCCTGACATTGGGTGTATCCGTGCCTCATAACTTTCTTTGCAAATCTATCAAACCAAGCACGAGGAGATTGCTTGAGTCCGTATAAGGATTTTC
>CAMOHE010052267.1:4996-53184 GCA_946598075.1 Artocarpus hirsutus | reverse complement strand
CTCCTGGATCTGGTCAAGAGCATCAAGGAGGGTGGGGCCCTTGTACCAGTCGAGGTTGGTGGACCTCTCAATCATGTTGTCACCCTCGAAACCAGAGATGGGAACGAATGGAATTTTGTCAGGGTTGTATCCGACCTTCTTCAAGTAGGAAGAGACTTCCTTGACAATTTCATCGTACCTGGCCTTCGAGTATTTGGGAGTAGTGGCATCCATCTACAAAGAATAACAATAGAAAACAAGGATTCAAGTAAGAAACATAACAATGTAACTTCAGGCAAACTAATTACGATACATATTAGAGCCACAGTTAGAAATGCATTATTCAAGTAAATAGGCATAAGCAAATGAAAACCAGAGAAAACATGTTTCGCAACCTAATAATGAGGGAACAGGGAGAGAGAGGGGATCGCACCCTCAATAGTTCAATCCAGAGAACTACACCAACTAGGCCATCTCTCCAAATAAGACACAAAAATCACCCGATAAAGTGGACTCCTTTTCATGGTTTCGGACATAAATAAGTATCCGTAAATGCCAAAAGAAGAATTCAACAACAATGCATTTCACACAATGAGAGAGTCCCTTCATCGGATAGAATAGCCAACAAAACAAACACAACTGTGCAATATAAAAAGACAGACAGAGATGCGCACACAAACATATATACACACAACATAAGAATTACCTTGTTACAGCAACAGATCATCTGCTTTACACCAAGGGTGAAAGCAAGGAGAGCGTGCTCACGGGTCTGCCCATCCTTGGAAATACCAGCTTCAAAACCACCAGTGGTGGAATCAATGATGAGAACAGCGCAGTCAGCCTGAGAGGTGCCGGTGATCATGTTCTTGATAAAGTCGCGATGGCCAGGAGCATCAATGACAGTGCAGTAGTACTTGGTAGTCTCGAACTTCCAGAGGGCAATATCAATGGTGATACCACGCTCACGCTCGGCCTTGAGCTTGTCAAGCACCCAGGCGTACTTGAATGACCTCTTGTTCATCTCAGCAGCTTCCTTCTCGAACCTCTCAATCACACGCTTGTCAATACCTCCAAGCTTGTAGATGAGGTGACCAGTGGTGGTCGACTTTCCAGAGTCGACGTGGCCAATGACCACAATGTTGATGTGAGTCTTTTCCTTACCCATGATTAAATTAAAAACCTGAACCCAAAAACAATGAATGAGAAATCCAATAGCCCAAGAAAATCAATATACTCCAAAAACTTAAAAGCATCATGTAGCAATACTAGATAAAACTAAGACATTCGTTTAGTTCCAACGTGAAGAAGTGAATATATTAAACCAATAAAATTCAAAATTCATGAACAAACACCCGAAATACCAACGGAAACCAAGAACAACTAAAACCCACAAGAGATAATTATGAAGGAACAAAGGAAACCAATTACAACTAAACCCACAAGAAATAATTGTGAAAGACCAAAGCCAACTAAAACCTACAAAAAATTATAAAAATGCAGGCAGATCAATTCCTTCAGAAACATAACTCTTTGATGGCAATAACTTTAAAAAATAATTGACATGCCAATTCATCAGAGCCAAAACCAGATCTAAATCCCAGAAAAGATGCATCAAAAGTGACAACAACAAAATATTTACTTTACATCAAAACCCAGGAATTAAAACAAAGAGAACAGATCTAAATCCAGCACTCAAAAGACCTCTCCGAGACAAACAAAATCAAAAACCAGATCATATCTTTCAGAATTGACGTAACATCGGAATTCACACAACAAAAATCAGCATAACTTGGATCATCAATCAAAAAAAAAGGAGAAAAATTCAGAGTCTCGAAAGGACCCTAGATTCCAAAAACCCAAAAGATCTATAAAACTAGAGGGCATGAGAAAGAAACCAAACATCATTCAAAGACAAAAACGAAAAAAAGATAGAAGACCAAACAAAATCAGATCGAGAAGCGAAATTCGATACCTTGAAAGAGAGAGGGTGGGAAGTGGCTGCGCAGAGAGAAAAAGTAATAAACCCTAGAGCAGCGACAATACAGAATGAGAGATGAGGCTGGTGAAGGGGCTTTGTTCTCTCTTTATAGCCCAGGGAAGGATCTAGGGTTGTGTTGAGGAAAAGATGCAAAGCTGGGTCGGCTAATAGCTCGGGTTTCGGGTTGGGCTGGCCAGCATTCCGATCCACGGAATGAATAATTTTTATTTATACTGAAAAACTATTGGGGTGTTTGAAAAGTGGTAGAAACCAATGGTGAGAACCACTTTTGCTGTAGCATGTGAAAGCTTTATACTGTAGCAATTTTTTTATTGTTACTGTAGCATGTGAGAGTTTTATACTGTTCATAACTGATTTTATGGTAAGAACCGCAGTTCCCACCACTTTGTCAAACACTCAGTATATAGAATGTACCTTATAATCACTCTTATTAAAAGTGTCGTTTTCTTCTAAACATTTTAAAACAACCTCTTTTTATTTTATTTTTTAAAATATTAATTATAAATTTACTATTTTATCCATTATAATTCAGTTTAAAAAATTAGAAACCTTAATTCTCCCTCTGTTCCCTCATGAGGGAGTAAGAATATAGGGTGACTTGAACTTTTACTAGATCACCAATTTTTTAAAAGGCACATTTTTAATAAATGGTGTCTTAAAGAGCATTTTTAATAAATTGGGACACTTGAGAGGCATTCTTATAACTTGCCTTTTTTTTTTGGGCCCCTTAATTTTGAGATTGTTTTCATTTTCCCCTAAAAGTAGGTATTAGACCAAAATCATAGTAAGAATAAATACACACAAGCCAAGCTTTTATTAGGTTGATGTGGTGTTTGGTGCATGGTTTAGACCAATTGAAGTAATAACTGAAGTTATTTCAAACTATAAAGGCAGTTTTAAACCGGTCAAAATACTTACAATTTAATAAGCGTTTAGGGGAACAGTTAAAGATGAAAATATTGGTTTAAAAACTGTAACATGTGATAGCTTTACGTTGTAACAACTTTTTGTTTTTTACTATAGCTGTTGAGAGCTTTATTCGATTTGTTGGTTCCAACCGAAATACCAAACAGTGGCTAAACTTTAACCTCTCAAGTTCATTTGGTTTGAACCATTTCTATAGTAAAAACCATTCTATCGTTTTTCTTCATTAACCATACTTTTTCAAACATTAATTCTCATTTTAAATTTGATGTGATGTTTCATTCTGGTTTAAACATTAACATTCTAAATACCAATTTAAAATAACAGTTTAAACCATATAGTTTATAACTCATAATTCAAATCATAAAGATCTAAACTATACTATTCTAAACCAACGTACTAAATTAACCTTTAGTAAATAGTACTTAATGGTCAATTTTAAATTTACTAATAAAAAATTACCTAAAATACCCCAAATCAGTAAAAGTCTCTACCTTTCTCCTGTTGGAAAAAATTAATTTTTCATGTGGGCACACATATGTAATTAAATGTGTTATTTAATGCTATCTTAAGGTAAAGCCTAAATTAAAGTGATATAATTAAAATAAAGTTGAAAGGCTTTTGGGTATTAAAATAATGTATGGGTTATTTTTATTAATATTATATGTATAAATACCAATTTGTAATTTCTAGATTTTATGATGGGCAAAACTAGAAATACATTAAAATAACTAAAGTTATTTATTCTGGTTATGGTCCCCAATTCATACGTATTATTTCATTCATAAAAAATTTTCAGACATTGTTCCTGCTTCTCTGAGATCCTATCTTCATTGAAGTTCCAAGGAATACGCATTGAATTGGAAGGCGATAACCCACAACAATTCAAGATTATGAATCAAGGTACGCTTTTGCAAATTTAGAAATATTTTTCTCAATGATTTAACATAAACGATCCTGGTAAAATTATGGTTTAATTCGTTTCTAACAAGTGGCATCAGAGCGATTTCATATTGAATTATTGAGAAAATTTTTCTGAAGAATTTTGGTTGAATTGTTCATAGAATACATTATTGATATATGTATATATATGAATCAACAATGTTTTTGGTTTTTTGGTTTTCCAAGAAAGAATCTTGTTTGTTTGTTTACTGTGGACATTAAAGTTTACTGTTTCTTGAATCAAGGTTGTCCTTTATTTAATTATTATTAAAAAAAAATCTCACGAATGTGTATTCTGCATTCACGCATGATTTCAACGAAATCGTTTCTCAAAGGCTTTAGCAACCCAAAGGATTATCAGCAGCAAACTCACCGCCGCCGGCAAAGGAAATCAGCCGAGACTCTCAAGCCTCGCCGAAAAGGAAAATTCGCTGCCTCTCGTTGCGGCGGAGCATGAAGTCGGTGACCAAAAGCCGATGAATAAGCAGATAAAAAAAAAAAAAAGAGGGCGGTTGTTCTTGGTTTTCGCCGGCGACATGCTGTTCCGCCTCCAACCCCGGCCCTATCTAGACACGGTTGTCAGGTCTAGCTGGCGAGCAGAGCAGCGGCAGCCAGCAAACTCCCTTTGACGGTTGGCTCTGTCAACCGCTAGGAGTCGAAACCTAGGGGTCGTGACCCTTGGGCGTGAGATTGTTCTAGGCTTCGGCCCAGAACTGGCATCTGGTTACACAGGCTAATGAGGCCCGTGACCAGATGGAACACAGGGGCTCAACCCCTAGGTGACCAGCAGCAAAAAAAAAATAAGGGGGGCATGTTTTGTTACACGGGCCCAAGTAGCCCATAGGGCCCATGACCGAATGGAATCCCATGGGCTCAACCCTTAGGTGACCCGAAAAAAAAAAAAAAAAGGAAGGGCTGGGTTAGGATCGGGTTGGGTCAACCTGACCCGGTCCACTGTTGACCCGGTTAGGGTCAATGGTCTGGGTCAATGGTCAACAGTCAACAGTCAACGTTGACTTTGACCATTGACTTTGATCGGTTGACTTTTTGGACATTTTTTTTGTCAATTTTTGGGTGCAACTTTAAAATTTAAATTATGTTTTTAGATTATTAATATCATCAAATTAATTATTTGAACCAATAAACTGCCAAAGTAGCATCTTTTGTGGATGTTAATTAATTTGTAACATTAAGGAGGTTGTATGAATTTAATTCATGCGAATATTAATCGGCCCAAAGGAAGTTTAATATTTGGCAGAATTAAATTCATACCTGTGGTGATAAATATAAAACAATTATATGGTTATTTTTGGCATGTGAATAATAAGTGGATCCAAAGATTAGCTTATTATTTGACATGATTTATTGTTAATATTTGATCACTATACCAAGAATACCACTTACAAGTTAATATTTCTGTCCAAAGACTAAATATTAATGTTGTTACAGGTTTCTTGTGATGGGATTAACTATTATTTGAATTTTATTGTTTGTTTTATGTAAACTCTTATATGAATATGTGATTTTGTTCTTTGTTCAGCTATAGCATCATCTTCCTCAATATCTGTAAGTGTTAATTCCATTCCTATGCTGAATGGGACTAACTTTAAGGATTGGAAAGAGAATGTGTTGATCGTTCTTGGTTGCCTTGATCTGGACTTAACCATAAGGATTGAACGCCCTACTATTATGGATTCTAGTTCCACTGAGGATAAAAAGCAACTTGAAAGATGGGATCATTCTAACCAAATGAGTCTAATGATCATTAAGAGAGGCATTCCAGAAGTCTTCAGGGGCACTATGCCTGATGAGGTCACTACAGCCAAAGGTTTCCTTGCGGCCATTGAGAAATGCTTTGCAAAGAATGATGAGGCTGAAACAAGCACACTTTTGGCGAGCTTGATTTCAATGAGGTACAAAGCAAAAGGAAACATAAGGGAGTACATCGTGGAGATGTCTCATCTAGCTTCAAGATTAAAAACACTAGATCTAGAAATTTCTGAGGACCTACTAGTGCATCTTGTCTTGATTTCTCTTCCTGTGCAATTCAGCCAATTCAAGATCAGTTATAACTGCCAGAAAGAGAAATGGACTCTTAATGAGCTAATTTCTTATTGTTTGCAAGAGGAAGAAAGACTGAAGTAAGAAAAGACAGAAAATGCTCACTTGGCTAGCACCTTTAAGGACAAGAAGAAGAGAAAGAAAAGTAATGAAGCTGCTAAAGCTCTAGCACAAAAGAAACAACATAAGGATAAGGATGAAAATCATAGTTATTTCTTTTGTGGTAAACCTGGACACATGAAGAAGGTCTGCACCAAGTATCATGCTTGGCGTGCAAAGAAAGGTATGCTTCTCCATTTGGTTTGTTCTGAGGTTAATTTAACTTCAGTGCCAAGACACACTTGGTGGATTGATTCAGGTGCCACTACTCATATAAGTGTGTCTATGTAGGGTTGCCTCAGCTGCCGAAAGCCGATTGACGCTGAAAGATTCATCTGTGTGGGAGATGGCAAATCGGCAGAAGTTGAAGCAATAGGGCATTTTAGGTTATTGTTAAGTTCTAGTCATTATTTGGATTTGAAAGACACATTTGTTGTATCGTCATTTAGATGGCATTTAATTTCTATTTCTGCTTTAGACAAATTTGGATACTGTTGTTCATTTAGAAATAGTCAGTTTAGTCTTTCTTTAAATTCAAATGTTATTGGTACTGGCTCTTTATCTTTTCAAGATGACCTATATTTGCTTGATATAGTTGCTTCTTATAATGAAACCTTGCATGTTAGTTCTCGTGGCACAAAACATAAATTAACTGATGAAAGTTCCGCTGTATTATGGCATAAGCAATTAGGACATATTTCAAGGAAAAGGATGGAAAGACTTATGTCAGATGGAATTATTGATTCCCTTGATTTTACAAATTTTGAAACCTGTGCTGATTGTATTAAAGGGAAACAGACAAACAAAAGAAGATTAGATGCCAATAGAGCTACGGATGTCTTAGAATTGATACATATGGACATTTATGGACCATTTCCTATGGCTTCATGGAATGGTCAACAATATTTTGTATCGTTCATAGACGATTACTCTTGGTATGGCTATCTATATCTCATACATGAGAAGTCACAGACTTTAAATGTGGTCAAATCATATAAGGCTGAGGTTGAGCTTCAACTCAGCAAAAGAATTAAGGCCGTCAAATCTGACCGTGGTGGTGAGTACGATGGCAGATATGACAGATCAGGTGAACAACGTCCAGGACCTTTTGTTAAATTCCTAAAGGAATACGGGATAGTCCCTCAATATACCATGCCAGGCTCACCTAGCATGAATGGTGTAGCTGAGAGACGAAACCAGACACTTAAGGACATGGTGAGGAGTATAATTTGTCATTCCACCTTACCTGAATCCCTCTGGGGTGAAGCACTCAAGACTACAGCTTACATTCTTAACAGAGTATAGAGTACCAACAAAGGCAGAAGCTAAAACACCTTATGAGCTTTAGACGGGCAAAAGGGCCTAGTTTGAAGCATTTACATACTTGGGATTGTCCAGCTGAGGCAAGGCCTTGTAGGCCTAATGAAAAGAAATTGGATCCCAAGACAATGAGCTGTTATTTTATTGGTTACTCTGAACGGTCAATGGGTTACAAATTTTATGATCCCACTACTAAAGCTATTTTTGAGACGGGAATTGCAACATTCTTTAAAGATGTTGAGTTTGGGGGAGAAATAAGGTTAGAGACTTTTTCTTTGAGGATGAATTGATCATGTTCCTCTTGAACAAGAGGAATTGGTTCCTATTCCCACAATTGCTTTGGATAATGTTCAGGTTTCTATCCCTGACATTGATCAAGTTGCAAATTAAGAACAACTAGTCACAGACATTCAACCCCTTGAGGTACAAACTCAACAACCTCAAGAACCAAAACCTCAGGAACTTGTGTCATTAAGGAGATCCACTAGAGAGAGGAGAAGTGCTATTCTGAATGATTACATAGTATTTCTCTAAGAACATGAGGAGAGTGTTGGATTGATGAATGATGATCCTATCAATGTCCATCAAGCCATGCATAGTTCAAACTCTCAAAGGTGGGCGGATGCCATGAAAGATGAGATAAAGTCTATGAAGGACAATGACGTTTGGGATCTCGTTCCATTACCTAAAAGTACGAAGCCCAATGGTTGTAAATGGATATTTAAAACCAAGAGGGATTCAAAGGATGATGTAGAGCGATATAAGGTTCGTCTTGTCGCTAAGGGCTTTACTCAAAAGGAAGGCATTGATTACGAAGAGATTTTCTCTCCGGTTTCAACGAAAGACTCTTTTAGGACAATTATGGCACTTGTAGCACATTTTGATCTTGAGCTACATCAGATGGATGTTAAGACTGCATTTCTAAATAGTGACATCGAAGAAACGATCTATATGGTGCAACCAAAAAACTTTAAATCGGGAGACCCAAAGAAGATGGTTTGCAAATTAAAGAAATCCATCTATGGGCTTAAGCAAGCTTCTCGTCAATGGTATTACAAATTTCATCAAGTGATAGTCTCATTCGGTTTTGAGATGAATGCTATGGATGATTGTATATACCATAAGTTCAGTGGGAGTAAGTGTATTTTCCTGGTATTGTATATTGACGACATACTGCTTACCACCAATGATATAGGCTTATTGCACGAAACCAAGAGATTTCTATCAAATAAATTTGAGATGAAAGATCTTGGTGATGTCTCTTTTGTATTAGGAATTAAAATATACCGAGATTGCTCTCGGGGTATTATTCTTGGGTTATCACAAAAGAGCTATATCAAAAAAGTGCTTAAAAGATTTGGCATACAAGACTGTAAACCAGGAGATACCCCTGTGGCTAAAGGAGATAAATTCAGTTTAAGTCAGTGTCCTAAGAACGTCCTTGAGGTTAAGGAAATGGAAAAGATCCCATATGCATCAGCTGTTGGGAGTCTAATGTATGCTCAAGTTTATACTCGTCCGGATATAGCATACATTATTGGATTGTTGGGTAGATATTTGAGTAACCCTAGAATGGATCATTGGAAAGCAGCCAAACGGGTTATGTGATATTTACAGAGAACAAAAGATCACATGCTTACATATAGAAGGTCAGACCAACTCGAGATCATTGGTTATTCGGATTTGGATTTTGCTAGATGTCAAGATAGTCGTCGATCCACTTCGGGCTATATTTATTTGCTTGCTGGAGGAGCTATTTTTTGGAAGAGTGCTAAGCAGTCACTCATAGCTTCTTCCACTATAGAGGCAGAATTTATAGCATGTTATGAGGCATCCAATCATCGAATATGGTTGCGAAACTTTGTCATTGGGCTGCAAATTGTGAAAAGTATAGAAAGACCACTTAAGTTGTTTTGTGACAATGAATCTACAGTCTTATATTCCAACAATAATAGGAGCTCTTCAAAGTCAAAGCATATAGAGATTAAGTTTCTTGTTGTTAAAGAAAGAGTTCAGAGTGGTCAGGTATCTATAGAGCATATAGGTATAAACTCCATGCTTGCAGATCAGCTTACAAAAGGGCTTCCACCCAAGGTCTTTCATGAGCACACTGCTCATATGGGTGTTCAGTTACTGGATGATATGCAGTTTTAATGAGAGTTTGTATTTGAATGCTAATTTTCTTTGTATATAGACATTGTGTGTTTGTATATGTTTTCTGTAGAAATAAAGAATACAGTTCTCTTACACTCTGATTTTGGTACGGTTTTGATCTCATTGAGGTATAAGGTAGGACCAGTTGGAAATAGACATGTTTAGATAACTTTGCATGTAATTTTCATGCTACACATCCATACTTGATCTATGTCATTTGGTTATATCGATATACGTAATTATTAATGGGTTTAGTCACGTTATATTTGTGACAAAGGCCGCTTTGGTTCTATGTTGGTATGATCAATGGATGAAATTGTTTAGGAATACCCTTATATGTGATAGCAAAGGTTGAGCTCACTAAAGTTAACACATTTTTTGCAAAGAAACATATGTGGCCCAAGTGGGAGATTGTTGGAAAAAATTAATTTTTCATGTGGGCACACATATGTAATTAAATGTGTTATTTAATGCTATCTTAAAGTAAAGCCTAAATTAAAGTGATGTAATTAAAATAAAGTTGAAAGGCTTTTGGGTATTAAAATAATGTATGGGTTATTTTTATTAATATTATATATGTAGATACCAATTTGTAATTTTTAGATTTTATGATGGGCGAAACTGAAAATACACTAAAATAACTAAAGTTATTTATTTTGGTTATGGTCCCCAATTTATACGTATTATTTCATTCAGAAAAAATTTACTGACATTGTTCCTGCTTCTTTGAAATCCCATCTTCATTGAAGTTCCAAGGAATACGTATTGAATTGGAAGGCAATAACCTACAACAATTCTAGATTATGAATCAAGGTACGTTTTCACAAATTCAGAACTATTTTTCTCAATGATTTAACATGAACGATCCTGGTAAAATTATGGTTCAATTCGTTTCTAACATCTCCCTCTCTTTCTTTCTCTCTCCTCCACTTCTCTCCTCCTCTGTCAAACCACCCACCTCCCTATTTCTCTCTTCTCTCTCTCCCTCTCTCTGTCCCCTCAGCCATTTCTCTTATTTCTTTCTCCTTTCTCTATTTCATAGTCATTTCTCTCCCTCTAAAACTTCCCTCTCTAAAGTTGTTCCACATCTAGCGGCTACTTCTTTCTCTCATGCTGCTCTGTCTCTAGCGACATCATCTTGAATCTTTCTTCTCCAAAGATCGCATGAAGCCATGAGAACTAGTAAAGCCACCAAAGATCATGAGTGACCACCCCTAGAGCTTACGATTCGTGGCTATCGCGCTATTTTGCGACGGAAGACTTGCACGAGTGATCAACCATTAACAATAAATGATTGATTAATGGATTAAACGATTGACTCTCAGATGCTTTTGGAGGAGGAGGCTTCCTTGCAAGGCACCATTGAAGAGGAAATTCGGGAGGAAAGAAGGAGAGAGAGAGAAATTAGTTGAGTCACCGTAACAGAAGGGGAAGTCGTATAGGAAAAGTTCTTTTTTTTATTATTATTTTCTTGAAAATCAGAAAGGGAATTTGAGAAGGAAAAAGGAATGTAAAGGTAAAATTTAAAAATAAAATATTTAAAATTAATTATGGCCTATTAATTTTTAATCATTGAAAATGTGTTATTTACTTCTAATGGTATTAATAATTGGCCAATTTATTATAATTTTTCATTTATTAGTTAGTCCATTGATAATTCTGTGCTAGAATTTCAATCAAAAAGAAATAAAAAAGAGGGGATTAAGTGATGTCATGTGGTATTTTTTATTTGTTTTAATTATAAATTCTTACAAAAACATAGAGATGCAACAATGGGCCGAGGCTCGTGGGCCGGCCCTAGCCCGTCCTGCTATAGTGATGGGTCGGGCCGGTACGGCCCGACACTGTTCACGACACGGCACGGCCCACAAATACTGGTGGGCTAGGCTAGGCCAGTATATTTCGACCCATGGAAAATTGTGGGCCAGGCTGGGCCTAGGCCAGGCCCGGCCGGCCCTTCTAGGCCCACAATGGGCCAGCCCATCCCGGCCCACAATGGGACGGCCCACCGGCCCATCTAGGCCCACAATGAGCTGCCCCATCTAGGCCCACAATAGGCCAGCCCACCGAAGGCCCATTGTAGGCCAATTTCATATAAATATATATATATATATATTTATATTTAGATATATTTTTTCATGTTCATTCACGGGTGAACATGGCTGAGTATGGCCTTCTCTAGTAATCATGTAAGGCCCATTGTAAGTCATATATTATCACATCAAAAGACTATACATTTACTATATATATTATTTAATACATATAAGAATTAAATATTATATAATATATATACATGTCATATTTACCCGTGAGTGAATATGGCATTAGATTTCCTCAATGCATATCACATTACAATAGGCCTGGCAAGTTCTTTTTCTTTTCTTTTCTTTTCTTTTTATTTTTTATTTTTTTCCTTGTACACATGCTCTGCTTTTGAGAAGCAAAGTTGAGAATTAGATGCTAAATCTATAGGTCAGGTATTATCACATCAAAATACTATACATTTAATATATATATTGTTTGATACATGTAAGAATTAAATATTATATAATATATATACATGCCATATTCATCCGTGAGTGAACATAGCATTAGATTTCCCCATTCACATCACATTGCAATAGGCTTGACAAGCTCTTTTTCTTTTCTTTGCATTTTTTTAATTTTTTTCCTCGTAGGCATTGTTAGTATGTGTAGAGCATAATTATTACCCTGACGTAGATTCCCCCCACGTAGAGGTTGTACGCGGATCGACCTTCCCAGTGAGGTCGACGTGGGGGTTGGAAGGGGGGTGGTAAACCCCCCCTCCCAGGGGTTGTAGGGGGCGGAGCCTCCTAGGCAAAAATTTTATATGCAAGTTTATTTTACATTAGGGTAGTTTAGGTTTTTTACATAAGGCATGCTTTCCTTTTGAGAAGAAAAGCTGAGAATAAGATAATGAGTCTATAGGTCATGTATTATCACATCAAAATACTATACATTTAATATAAATATTATTTAATATATATAAGAATTAAATATTATATAATTTATACATGCCATATTCACCCATGAGTGAACATGGCATCAGATTCCCCTATGCAATTATAAAGGGGCAGGCCTAACATAGAGGCTCAGAAGGAAGGTTGCAATGCACAAAGTTGAGGCGTTAAGTGTTCAATGAATTGTCTAATCAAATCAGACTTGAAAGAAAAAAATAAAAAAAAGATTTAAAAAATAAAAAAATAATAAAAAATAAACTTTTTTACCTATAAATAAACGTAGAATATTCACAGAGATACTCATCAACAAACCTTTAAGATCTTATGTATTGTCTATTTTTTTTTAGATTACTTAGAGTTCTTCAAAAAGGAAAAAAAACTTGAAGGTATAATTTATTTCATTTGTTGTTCATTAAATTTGTATTGTTATAAGTTAATTTTATTGTATAATTATTTTATTTAATTTTTATGTTACGTTAATTTATTGTTATTTTTTATTGAAGCTATGGCATCATCACATAGAGGCAGAGCCAACGTTTCACATTTGGTGATCAACGAAGAAGAATAATTTAATAATCTACCGGAAGAAGTTGGAGTTGACTTACTATCTCAAGTTGATGGCTCCTCTGAAGTCACTCGTAAGGGCAAAAGGAAAATTCAACGAACTTCACCAGTATAAAGTTACTTTGATCTAGTGACACGTACAAATGAGAATGGTGTAACAGAAGCGCGTGTAATTTGCAAAGTATGTAAACAAAACTACACAGATAAATCCTCTTCTGGCACTGGTCACTTAGAGAGGCATCGCATAAAATGCGAAGCTAAGCATGGTGTAGGTGGTGTTGATTGCCGTCAACAAATACTTCAATTTAGCCCTGATGGTAGTATTACCAATTGGTCATATGACCAACAAAGAGCTAGAGAATGGCATGCTAGATATTTGGCTAGTGCTCAACAACCAATTAGTCTTGCTGATGATCCAGCCTTTGAGGAGTACATTCAAAATTCTTATAATCCACAATATAAGCATGTTTCAAGAACTACCACAAGAGCTGACACCATGAAAGTTTTTCATTCAATGAGGGAAAAGTTAGTAACTGAATTTAGTTCATTCACTGCATATGTTGCATGCACATTTGATTTGTGGGAAGGTCGTATCAAAACTAGTTATATATGTGTAACTACACATTATGTGGATAAAGATTGGTCTTTTCAAAAAGGTTAATTGCTTTTCGACCAATGCCTTATCCGCATGATGCCAAGGCCATTCATGATGTCAGCATGGAAGTTTTTGATTTTTATGGTATTAAAGAAAAGGTTTTGAGCATCACATTTGATAATGCATCTGCTAATACTGCTACTATTAACCTTTTCAAAAAAACATTGAGACCACAACATGGCGAAACACTTTTTCACCAAGATGTGCTTGTCATATTATTAACTTGTGTGTTCAAGATGGCATGAAATTTTTTCAAGGTTATTTGGAAAATATTCGAACGGCCTTGGGTTACATAGCAAGTTCTGGGTCTCGAATTGAAGAGTTTGCTAAACTTCAAGAGAGCAAGCATGAAACCCAGAAAACTTCCAATTGACATAGGATACTGGTGGAATTCAACATATTTGATGCTTAACGCATGCCTACCATACAAAGAGGTCGTAATCGCGTATTACAACTTGAAGAATCCAACTGAGCCGCTTCAAGAATTTGATTGGCAAATTGTTTCATGCTTCTATAATTTCTTAAAGGTTTTTTACGAAGCCACTCTCCAACTCTCAGGTGTGTACTATCCCACCTCTCCTCATGCATTACATAAATTGTACGACATTGCTGCAACCTTCAATATGCATAGAGATTTTGACATGTTTAGGGAATCTGTTGAGTTCATGGAATAAAAATTCAAAAAATATTAGGAACGTGTCCCACCTTTGTATTGCATGGCCGCTATATTGGATCCAAGAGTTAAATTAGCTGGTGTTGAATATTTGCTTAAGGGTATAGGAGAAAAATTAAGGGTGCATTCTGACATCATAACCATTCAAAATGTGCAAGCAAAATTTAACAACATATTTACTGCATATAATGAAAAATATGGAGGAGGCCAAACTGCATCCCCTGCACCTTTAGCAAATACTACATCTGTATCACATGGTTCTTCATGGGCAAGTATGATTAGCTACATCGGATTTGGTTTCGGTGCATCATCCACATCTTCAACACGCAGTGAATTGGAAATTTATCTAGAAACAAATTTTGCGGCATTCATTTTAAATGAGCAAGGTGGTGGTCATGATTTCAATAAGTTTGATCTTTTGTCATTTTAGAGATCACAGTCAAGAACTTTTCCTGTGCTCTCTAAAATGGCTCGTGATATACTAACCATACCAGTGTCCACAGTTGCAAGTGAACAAGTATTTAGTTGCAATAGTAGAGTACTTGATGAACGGCGTACACGTATGAATGACAATATTCTGGAAGCAGTAATGTGCGTCAAAGATTGGGAGGATGTTTGCAGAAGAAGCCAGGAAGTTCAAAATGATTGGGTTGATGACTTTAAAAATTTGGACATTTCTAACACTCCCACTGGAAGTAATACATTGTAATTAATTATGAACAATATTTTTTATGCTTTTTTTGTTTTTTTTTTATTTTTAGTAATTTTGTAAATATCTTATGTATAATTATCCCGATTGTACTCTTTTTTTCTTACCAAGGTTTTGTCCCACTAGGTTTTCCTTGGAAAGGTTTTTAATGAGACAATCGTAAATAAAATATCTCTTTTTATATTTTGCTTGACTATTCAAACTTTTATATTTGTTAACTTGTTTAAAAATTCAAAAATAAAAAATTAAAATTAAAAAATTAAAAATTACACGTTTAAATGGGTTGGCCTATTTAAACCCATGATGGACCAAGATGGGCCGGCCCATTTAAACCCATGATGGACCAAGATGGGCCGGCCCATTTAAGGCCCATGGCACGGCCCATGTAAAATTGGCTCGTGGGCCGGGCCGGGCCAAGATAATTTTAATATGGGCCGGCCCGACCCACGGCCCATGTAGGCCTAAAGAGAACGGGCCGGGCCGGCCTGTTCTTACATCACTACAAAAGCAGGTTTAGTGAGACCTATTTTCCTTTTGTTTACATTGCTTTTAATGGAAGGGGTTAAATGAGAGTTCACAATTTAAGAGGCAAGGTAGGGGTTTAGGAAATTTTAATGGAAGGGGTTAAATGAGAGTTCACAATTTAAGAGGCAGTGTAGGGGTTTTAATAATTTAAGTAGTAAAGTAGAAAGTTTGTAAAATTCAGAGGTTATAAACTCATTGGGGACGTTGATTTAAAGGTGAATTAGGGAAATGCCACTTCCATATAGTTGAATTTCAAACATATTACTTTTTAAAAAAAAATAAAATTAACTTTTACATCATAATAATATATATAAATAATTATACGTGTTTAATAGCATATACCTTACTTTTTCTTGACATTATAGTATAAAAGAGTTTTACATTATAGCAACTAAAAATTTTAGTCGAAACTTCTTCTACGCTAAGAAACCTATTATAATGGTTGTCACACTTTTAAAAACAATCAATTTGTGTTGAGTATGATGCCTACCATAACCACATAAAAGAAAAAACATGAAAGTACAGATGGGAAATGTGCCAAAGGCAATTTTTTTCTCCCTTCAATGGTACTAATATGGTAACATGAAATTGATTGGTTAAGGCCAACCTATGATAAAACTTATAAATAGACTAATTTGTGACAATTTGATGCCATATCAAACGCTCCTCAAATGTTTAAAAAGTCAAATGGAGAATATGATTTAATTTTAAAGTTAATTACATAATTGTATGTCATAGTTTTAACTATTTCTCAATTTGTCTCTATATTCTTATAAACTACAATGGTATTCTTTGAATTTAAAAATTATTTCCTTTTCATCCTTATAAATAGAAAAAAAAAAATTAAGCACAACAACATGACTACTCTTATATAGTTGCAAAAAATATTTCGTATATTAAAAACATTAAAAAAATCTTAAAAAACATGAATTCTTTTTTTAAAAAAAAAAAAACTTAAGTTTTATGACTTTTTAAATTTTAAAATATTTTTTTAAAAATTTTCTCAAGAAAAAACATATATTTTATAGAGAAATTATGTTTAATTAAAGGCATTTTATTTTATCTTCATATTCTTTCGATCAAAAAAGTCTGCAAGACATAAAAATGAAATAAGTCTTTCAAATTAAAAAGATACCTTTAAAGTTTTTAAAAAGAGATGAAAAAAGTAAAAAATTAATAAAATCTACAAAATATAATTATATAATTAACCTTTTAAATTTATAATACAGGACTAAAGATTAGTCGGAATATAAAAAATAAAAATGGTGGAGGTCAAATACGTATTAGATGCAAGAAAAGATCTATGCAGGTGGCTGCATGTGCACACTAGCACCAGTTCACGCTTTGCTTTTTTCTTTTTTCCAATAATTAGAAAAACGTTATTTTATTTTTTTTTCATTTGAAATTAGTTGAATAAATAACTTCATATTGAAAAGAGATATATATGCCATAAAAAATAGTAATAGGCATGTTTGTTTTACTTGTTTAGTTCAATCAAGAGGCTATTATTGTTTAAGTTTATGCTTGGTAAAGCATTTAATTCAAACTAAACTGAATGTTCAAATCGAGCTGAGCTATTCAATTTAGAATTTAAAATCCTCCATGTTTCAACATTTTGAATTAATACTAAAGAGTGATTTCATTGCCACGTATTCCTATTCATAATTTAACAATATTAATTTTATTATTTTCAATTAAACAAATTCTTTTTTACATATTTCATGTTTATTTTTAAATAAAATAATTATTTTATACTTCAAACTAAAGCCATCAATGCTCATCTAAACACAAATTATGATTACATTTCCTGTTTAAATTAACATTTTAATTGCACATCCAAATGCTAATTAGGATTACTGTTTAAACTACACAGTTTGAATTTTTTTGTTCAAATTAACAATTAACGTAATTCGAATAAGTGGATTAAACATGAGAGATATGCTTGTACAGTTGTATGATTAATTTTGAAAAATAATATGCTTGTACATAATGATATTTCTGTAGGGAAAACGAGTAATTTAAGGTCGACTGTGAAGGGAAAAAAAAAGTTACAAAATGTCCCACAAAAAGACGGTAAATGAAAATTTTGCATAAATATGGTTTGTATGTTAGGTTGATAAAAAAAGTGTTACTCTCTGTTTTAGACTATATTGTTTTCAAGTTTGTTTGTGATATAATGCTCTTCACGCCTATTAAAATAATTACTATGTAATTATGTAATACAAAATATAATATCATTACAATAATTACTATGTAATTAAGGACATTTTTAAAATATTCTGAATGTTATATTAAATTTTAATTTCATTACAATAATTTAGTCATATATTATAATTTTTATTTCAACTAAAAAACACGTAATTTCTTGAGAAAAAAAAAAGAAAAAGAAACATGTTTTCTTTAAAAAAATTTCTTTATTTCTCTCCAAAGATATCTTGACTTTTTTAATAATTATTTTTTAAAATGCTTTCAATAGTTAAAATTGAACACTAAACTCTAAAAAAAATTACGCACTAAACGATCCAAATGTTATTGTGATACGCAGTTAAAATATATTACATATATCCTTTCACAAAAAAATATATTACATATAATAATAAATTCTAAAATAGATACCGTATAATCAATGGTGTAAAATATATTAGATATAAGTTGTTTGAAAGAGCGGTTCTAACCATCAGTTACATCTATGAACGATGTAAAAGCTCTCACATGATGTCGTAAAAAGTTATAGTGTAAAGGCCTCGCTTGCTATAGTTATCAAACCAAAACTGTTGGTTAACCTTTTTTTTAACGGCCTAATAAATTTATCTTCTAAAACTAATGAATTCTATCCAACGCTACATGTAATGGAATTAGGGTTAATTATCCAAAACCACATGTAATGGATATAGGGTCCACATATTAATCGACCCATTTTTTTCCTAAGTTTTTACTAGATGTATCCTAATTAACATGATATGAGTGTAGTTATTCATCACTTTATTTCAGGAGCTTTGGTGGTTTTGTAACTTTATTTCTGAAATCTAAAAACCGAATTTATTAAGTGTCATTAGAAGCCCTTTTTCACCAAAAACATTTTATCCCCATTTCTTTTGCGGAATAAGGATTATCTTCTTTGTTTGTTGTATAAGCTTGAGCTTGATAGTGAGAGAAAACCACAATACAAAACACATTTCAACATAATTAAATCCTCTTTAGCAACAACAACATAGTAATCCTATGTTACCAGGATGCATCCATTTCCACCTTTAAAAAAAACAAAAAAAAAACATCCATTTCCGTTAGCATACAACATAACCTGTTAGGGTAACTTTGTTTCACAATTGTAACTATAGCTAGTAATAGTGCACCGCTAGTCAGTGTTGTTTGGTACGCTTCGAGAGCATTTCTAGAGTAGTCAATAATAGTTGTCTCGTCGTTACTCAACAATTGGCGTAGGAGATAGCAACTTGGCTTCAAGTGTCATTGGAGTAGTCGATTATTTGCTAGTCGACACTTGATGGTCACCCATTTGGACACTTAACAGTCACCTTGAATTTTTATTAGTCATGCTGAACTCGTTTTATAATTTTTATCAAAAACAAACAAAAAATGAGGGCGGTTAAAGACGTCGTGTGGTCTTTTCTGTTAGTTTTCTTGGCAAATTTTAGAAGAATTGGTTAAATAAGACCAATAACCTCTTGCTCTATTGCTTTTAACAAAAATTCTAAGAAAATAGGTTAAAATGTATAGAAAATAATAGGGAGAGAAAAATATAACATAGCCTTTCTATTGAATAAACTGAGTATTTATAGAGTTTATAAGAATAATCTTAATCTAATTCAAATATTGAAAAATCAAATATTGAAAAATAAAAAACTAAATAATAGGAAACTAACTAGATAACAAAAAGGTAAAAGAATATAAGTTTGTAATAATTATAAAATTGAAATTAATGAAGATAATTTATTTAATATTATCGTCGTTATACTCCCACAAGATGGAGCTCTGTGAGGAGATTCCAATCTTGTCCTTCAAGGAGATAAAACACGTATGTGGTAATGATTTGGTGAGAACATCCACAATTAATCCTCAGAAGAAACATGAGCAACACAAAAGAGTGCCATTTTGAACTTGATCACGAATGATGTAGGCAACATGCTTCATGCAAGAGTGAAAAACCGAATTCCAGCAGAGATTGGTAGCACTTACATTGTCACAGTATATAATTGGTTGTTGTGGAAGAGTAACACCAAGTTCGATGAGAAGAGAGCATTTCCAAATCAACTCAGTAGCAGTAAAGCAACTGAATGATATTCTGCTTCAATAGAAGTACTAGTGATTGTTCGCTTCTTCTTTCAACTCCAAGAAATAGGATTGCATCCAAGGTAAACAAGATAAGCATTGGTGGAAGTATAATCATCCTTGTTACATGCTCAATCAGCATCTAAAAAAGCATGGAGGACTAAAGAGGAATGGCGATGAAGAATCACACCATGATTAAGAGTCCCACAAAGATAGTGCAACAGTCGCTTGACAGCGTTCTAGTGGTCACTAATAGGGTGACGCATAGACTGCGACAGTTTATTCACTGCATAGGCAATAAACAAGAGAAACATTAATGGAAGTATGAAGTCACCTAAGTAGCAATAGGAAAGAGTGATTCTATTCAGCCGGACGGGGCAGACGCCCGGCCCCTTCACAGAGGTGGGTCCCACCAATGAGCTCCACGTGGAGCCCACCTAGTGGGGCTCATCCCATACGAAAAGACCGAGTTGTTGCCCAACCGGGCTAAAAAGAGATTTTTTTTTTTATATATAGAAAATGCTATTCAACTCATTCTTACTTAAAAACTACTCCTCTTAAGTAGACATACCTTTATGGGTTCTTATTTTTATTTTACAAAAAAAAAAAAGTGTTTTAACCTATCAAAAGTTGACACATTAAAGTGGATTAAAACCCGACAAGTACAGATAAAAGTGCATAAACTAAGAAGGATTCAAGAGTCAAATACAAACTTCATACAAACGATATTAAGGATAAGCTCCTTATGTTTTAGGACCTCATAAAAGTCACAATGTAATGTTTGATGCATGCGATGGAAAATAGAACAAAAGAAGAAGGAAAAAATCAAGGAAACGAAAAAAACATAGACGAGATATCTTTTCTTTCATTTTATTTGGTGGAAGAGAAAAGGAAACAAATGGAAAATGTCAAATCTAGTCTATTGTTGAATTACATCTTGTACCAAAAAGAAGACGGGATCTGGCTAAGATGAAAAATTAAAAATTTGACATATTTTTTGTTTTCTCAAATATTCTCTCCTCTTTCTTTTTACAATCGAAAGGATTAATAAAATAGTAGGGTCATGGATTTACATCTTTTTTTCCTTTCTTATTTAATCTCTATAAAACAACCCAAAACTCCCTTTTCCTTCTCCAAAGTCTCTCCTCCAGTTGATGTATAATCCGATGCATCTCAGGGAAATCTGATTAGCTCTTACGTTCTTGCTTATTCTCTTTTCGCAACATGATATTTGCAATTTGCAAACCAATTTTTATACTTCACTTTCCATATTAATCGATGTGTCTCATATTGTTACAATATAATTTCCAATGCAAATTTTTTCAATTTCTCATAGAAATATATCTTCCTTCCTACTTATACCAATTTTTTTTCCCCAAAAAAATGCCAAGCTAATTCGCCTCAGATAAAACCCAGGTTCAAATATTTCTTAGTTTTGTGAGTAAAGAAGAAATCATACATAAATTAAAGTTTGGGTCTTCATGCTAACGTTTCAAAGTTTGAGTCAAATTCGAGAAATAAAAGTGTTACGTACAAAAATAAAATTTATTTAAAAAAAAAAAAAGACATCAAGCTCCAGTACAGGCATTTACACGTTTTCTTTTCTTGTTTTTCTTAATTCTTTTACTTTGAGAGTGGCAACTCTAAAAATAGTTTCATCTATCTTTTCGGTTGTTGATAAATTTATTGAAGAAATAAAAGGAAAATACAGATAAGCTACTTTCCTACTGATTTCTCAATTAGTCGGGGGAAATGTCTAATTTTTAAAATTTCTTTTAAAGTATATCAAATTCTAAGAATATTTACAGTAAATTTTAGATTTTTAACACGAATAACTTATTTATTATATAAATAAAAAATAATTACATTATAAACAATAAGATAAATAAACTATTTATACTATAAATTTATTAATTATATAAATAAAAATTATTTACATTATAAAAATAAATAAATTATCTAAAAATAAATAAATTATCTAAAAATAAATAAATTATCTACATAAAACGGACTTTTATTACAAATATTTTTAAAAGTTATTACTCACCGGTTATCAAAAAGTCACGTTCCTTACCATTTCTGTTTTCTTTTCTCTTTGTGTTTTAAACTTGTTTTTTGTATTTCTCCATTATTTGCATATTATTGCTCCTTTTTTCTAACCCAAAAAAAAAAAAACCGCTTCACTCGTGAAGCTAAGTAGCCTTTTCATCTACATTTCGGTAATCCATTATTCCCATAGATTTTAATTCTAACGAAGTCACCCATCCATCAAAAGATAGTTCATAAACCACATAGTTATGTACCGAATAAAAAAGAAGCAAAATATCAAACGGCCGAAACAGATTAAGGACAAAATGTAAGCTAAATAAATAAAGTACTTCCAAAATTTCAATGAGTTCACCAAAAGAAAACTAATAAGACGCCTAATAGAAAACTGTTTGGGAAAAAACACCTTCACAAAAGAAGGTGCCACCGCCTATCCAGCACCCAGTTCTGAGCACAAGGAAAGGGCGGAGAACACAAGACCGCACAATCGAAATAAGCCAAGTATTTAGGACAATCATAATAAAAGCATAAAAAGATGTTCCATATTCCACCAACGAAGAGGACAATCTCTAGCCCAAAAGCCATTCATTTCCCTCCCTTCTTGGCAGCAGACTTGGTGACCTTAGCTCCACTTGGGTCCTTCTTCTCAACGTTCTTGATCACACCAACAGCAACAGTCTGGCGCATGTCTCGCACAGCAAAACGACCAAGTGGGGGGTACTCAGAGAAAGTCTCAACCACCATGGGCTTAGTGGGAATCATCTTAACCATACCCGCATCTCCGTTCTTCAAGAACTTGGGCTCCTTCTCAAGCTCCTTTCCGGACCTACGGTCGATCTTGGTGAGAAGCTCGGCAAACTTAACAGCAATGTGGGAGGTGTGGCAGTCAAGAACTGGGGCGTATCCATTTCCAATCTGGCCAGGGTGGTTCATGATGATGACCTGGGATGTGAAGTTCGCAGCTTCCTTGGCAGGGTCATCCTTTGAGTTGGAGGCGACAAAACCACGCTTCAGATCCTTGACGGCTACGTTCTTAACATTGAACCCAACATTGTCACCGGGGAGAGCCTCCTGGAGAGCCTCATGGTGCATCTCAACGGACTTGACTTCAGTGGTCAGTCCACTTGGCCCAAAGGTGACAACCATGCCAGGCTTGAGAATACCAGTCTCAACACGACCGACCGGGACAGTTCCAATACCACCAATCTTGTAAACATCCTGGAGTGGTAGACGAAGTGGCTTGTCTGAGGGTCTCTTGGGCTCCAGGATCTGGTCAAGAGCATCAAGGAGGGTGGGGCCCTTGTACCAGTCGAGGTTGGTGGACCTCTCAATCATGTTGTCACCCTCGAAACCAGAGATGGGAACGAATGGAATTTTGTCAGGGTTGTATCCGACCTTCTTCAAGTAGGAAGAGACTTCCTTGACAATTTCATCGTACCTGGCCTTCGAATATTTGGGAGTAGTGGCATCCATCTACAAAGAATAACAATAGAAAACAAGGATTCAAGTAAGAAACATAACAATGTAACTTCAGGCAAACTAATTACGATACATATTAGAGCCACAGTTAGAAATGCATTATTCAAGTAAATAGGCATAAGCAAATGAAAAAACAGAGAAGACACGTTTTGCAACTAATAATGAGGGAATAGGGAGAGAGAGAGGGAATCGCACCCTCAATAGTTCAATCCAGAGAACTACACCAACTAGGCCATCTCTCCAAATAAGAGACAAAAATTACGTGATGAAGTGGACTCGGACATTAATAAGTATCCACAAATGCCAAAAAGAAAAATTCAACAACAGTGCATTTCACACAATGAGAGAGTCCCCTCATCGGATAGAATTGACAACCAAACAAACACAACCGTGCAATATAAAATGACAGAGAGAGAAGCACACAACACGCACACACAAACAGATATACACAACATAACAATTACCTTGTTACAACAACAGATCATCTGTTTGACGCCGAGCGTGAAAGCTAGGAGAGCGTGAAAGCTAGGAGAGCGTGCTCACGGGTCTGCCCATCCTTGGAAATACCAGCTTCAAAACCACCGGTGGTGGAATCAATGATGAGAACAGCGCAGTCAGCCTGAGAGGTACCGGTGATCATGTTCTTGATAAAGTCGCGATGGCCAGGAGCATCAATGACAGTGCAGTAGTACTTGGTAGTCTCGAACTTCCAGAGGGCAATATCAATGGTGATACCACGCTCACGCTCGGCCTTGAGCTTGTCAAGCACCCAGGCATACTTGAATGACCTCTTGTTCATCTCAGCAGCTTCCTTCTCGAACCTCTCAATCACACGCTTGTCAATACCTCCAAGCTTGTAGATGAGGTGACCAGTGGTGGTCGACTTTCCAGAGTCGACGTGACCAATGACCACAATGTTGATGTGAGTCTTTTCCTTACCCATGCTTAAATTAAAAACCTGAACCCAAAACAATGAATGAGAAATCCAAAAGACCAAGAAAATCAATATACTCCAAAAACTTAAAAGCATCATGTAGCAATACTAGATAAAACTAAGACATTTATTTAGTTCCAACGTTAAAAAGTAAATATATTAAACCAAAAAAATTCAAAAATTTATGAACAAGACCAACGGAAACCAGGAACTAAAACCCACAAGAGATAATTATGAAGGAACAAAGGAAACCAATTACAACTAAAACCCACAAGAAATAATTGTGAAGGACTAAAGTCAACTAAAACCTACAAAAAATTATAAAAAAGCAGGCAGATAAATTCCTTCAGAAACATAACTTTTTGATAGCAATAACTTTAAAAGATAATTGACATGCCAATTCATCAGAGCCAAAACCAGATCTAAATCCCAGAAAAGAAGCATCAAAAGTGACAACAACAAAATATCTACTTTATATCAAAACCCAGGAATCAAAACAAAGAGAACAGATCTAAATCCAGCACTCAAAAGACCTCTCCGAGACAAACAAAATCAAAAACCAGATCATATCCTTCAGAATTGACGTAACATCGGAATTCAAACAACAAAAATCAGCATAACTTAGATCATCAATTAAAAAAAAGGAACTTAGATCATCAATTAAAAAAAAGGAGAAAAATTCTGAGTCTCGAAAGGACCCTAGATTCCAAAAACCCAAAAGATCTAAAAAACTAGAGGGCATGAGAAAGAAACCAAACATCATTCAAAGACAAAAACAAAAAAAGAGAGAAGACCAAACAAAATCAGATCGAGAAGCGAAATTCGATACCTTGAAAGAGAAAGAGAGAGGGAATTAGAAGCGGCCGCTCAGGGACAAGAGGTAACAAACCCTAGCGCAGCGACAACACAAAGTGAGAGATGGAGCTTGCGAAGCGGCTTTGTTCTCTATTTATAGCTCAGGAAAAGATCTAGGGTTATGTTAATGAAAAGATGCAAAGCTGGGTCGGCTAAAATCTCCGTTTTCGGGTTGGGCTGGCCAGCGGCCTGATCCATGGACTGCTTTATTTATTTATTTATTTTTTTGGAGCCCCTTAAAACCAAGATCATTTCGACTTTCCCCTAAAAAGGGAATTAGACCAAAGTCATGGTAGGAATAAGTATATACAAGCCAAACTTTTATTATGTTGTCGTGGCATTTGGTACATGTATTTTGATCAGTTCAAACTATAGAGGTGGTTCAAATTGAAGTTTAGTAGAGTAATAATTAAAACCATTTCACACTATGGAGGTGGTTTTAAATCGGTCAAAACATCCACAATCTAATAGGGTATTAGGGAGAGTGTGTTAGAATTGAAAATATTGATTTAAAAACTGTAGCATATGAAAGCTTTATTTTGTAGTAATTTTTAGCTTTTTACTGTGGCTGTTAAGAGCTTGGTTCCCAACCACAATGCCCAACAGAGGCGAAATTTTAAGTTCACACAGTTTGAATCATTTTTACTGTAAAAACGATCCTCATTCTCATTAATTTTCTAAACACCAGTTCTCATTCTAAACTTAATGTGATGTTTTATTTTCTTTTTAAACCTTTACATTCCAAATGCTGATTTAAAATTACCGTTTAAACCACACAGTTTAATACTCACTATTCAAACCATAAAGTTCTAAACCATACCATTTTAAACTCGCGTACCAAACGAACCCTTCGTAAATAGCACTTAATTGTCAATCTTGAATTTACTAATAGGAAAATTAACTAAAATACCCCAAATTAGTAAAACACTCTCTCTTTCTCCCTTTCTTTCTTTCTCTATCCTCCGCACCTCTCCTCTATCATACCACCGTCCTCCTTATTTCTCTTTCCTCTCTCTCCCTTTCTTCCCCTGCCATTTCTCTTATTTTTCTCTCCTTTGCTATTTCATAGTCATTTCTATAACGACCCGTCTTTTCGGGCAGTCACTAATTTTCTTAAACATAGTTTCTTAGACATTAATCTTACTTACTTAGTAAGAAAAATACTGAAATAAATTTTTTTTCTTTTCCTTTTAACATCTTTGAAAAACATACTAAAAAACTGTTATGACCTCTGTCGCCATTCAAGTTGAGGCCTCGCTCAATACTTGACTTTAAACCATTTTCAAATCGTTTCTTAAAACTTTTTAAGAAACATTTACTGAATCATTGATTAAAACTTAACTTTCTAAGAAAATAAAACATTTCGTAAATATATTATAAAACCTTAAAAACATTTCTTAAAACTGTGATTTTCTTAAAACATTGAAAACACTATATCAAATAGTGGATAACATTTTCTTTGTGTAACAGAAGTAAACTGTAATGGTATCCATACCTAAATCTTCGCATCTGCCCTTCACAACACCTAGCTCTTCAAACAAGTCCTATTGGTCACGCTTAAGGCTACCTACAGTATGGAGAAACTTTTTATGAGCTTTCGCTTAGTAAGTTCAAACATAAACTCACAAATCATTTAAACATGCTTTAAAAACTTTTCTCATAAAACCATTTCTCTTAAAACATTTTTCATAAACATTTCTAAAAAAGTTTTTCATAAACATTTTTTATAAAACATTTCTAAAACATTTTTCATAAACACTTTTCAAAAAACATTTAACATATAGCAATCCTCAGAATGTTTTTCATAAAACGTCATTTATAAACTTTTTCTTATAACCATGAAAATGTTTTCATAAACACTTAACATAAAGCATTCCTTAGAATGTTTTTCATAAGCATTTAACATAAATACTTTATAATAAGGAATACAAGCAAATTCATAATGTATGATTCCAATTATACTTAATTATGAACTTCAATCATAAGCATTTTATGAACATTCTTTTCTTACTTTAACTTTCCACCTTTGTTCTTTAACTTTCCTTATCTTACTTTAACTTTACATCATTTGTTCCTTAACTTTCCTTATCTTACTTTGGTGCTCGTACCAATATCATTAATCATAACATCATAAATATGATGCTTCCTTTGCAGAAAACTTGAGAACATCGAACACCGAGGTCATATACCTTACATCTAAGAGGTTAAACTTTAATTTTACTTTTAGTACCTCACAACAAAGAGGCTGGTACGACACTTTCTTTTATCGTCTGTGCCTTACCTTCTTTTTAACGTTAATAAGCATAACAAATGCTAACACATCATATGCAAACACCTTTGCAAATCATATCTTACACCCTAAAACTTATAGCATAACAAATGCAACATAAAATACAAACACATTTTACAAATCATTACTTGTACTCTAAAACTTATTGCATAACAAATGCAACTTATTGCATAACAAATGCAACATAAAACTTATAACTTATATTGTAAAACATCATGCATTAATAAAAGGCAAAACATACTTTAAACATAATTATTGTAACTACATTGTAAACTTTTACTTGATCTTCAAAAACTTTATGCATATTATATGCAATCATGCTTTAAAAATACGTTGCAAATCATGATTTAAACTTCAAAACCTTTTGCATAACAAATGCAAACATTCTTTTAATTCAACTTGCATACCACTTGCAAACACGTTTACAAACATATACATAAGTATTTATAAATCATTTACTTCATGCTATAAGTGAGATTTGAAACTTACATGAACTACGATCTAGCATTCCTTATTCCATTCCTTTTCCTTTCATTAGTCGGCTTCTGTGTCCTGATCAAAAGATAGCCGACTTATTAGTTAACTTTTCTTATTATCAATCTACTTGATTGATAATATAACTTAAACATTAAACATTCATTCCTTTTTTTCATAACTTGGTATACTATCGGTTTACCATTTTCTTTACTTAATTTTGTAACCCTTCGGTTACCTTTCCCTTTGCTTAATTATACAACCATCGGGTTACCATTCTTTCTACTTAGCTTGGCAACCCATCAGGTTACCTCCTTCTTTACTTGACTTTGTAAACTATCGGGTTACCTTTGTTCTTAAACGTCCCTTAGTTAAACTTTTTGTCTCACTGGCGGTTTTGTTACTTAACATATTACGGAACATTTTTTGTCTAAGAATGTTTTGCTAGTTCAGACAACTCTGTTTTAGTTGTTTCCTCAAAAGTGACGATTTTACCCCTAACGGGTTTTTCGTCCACTTCGTAACTCTATAAAACCCATTGCTTAACTTTACCATTCCATTACCTACATATTACAAAAAATTTTCCACTAAGGAACGTTTCCCGACATCAGGTGTTTCATGTCCGTTTTGGCATTTTCGTAAAATGACCATTTTGCCCTTAATCACTTTTTCTTTCATTCTTTCCTTGCCTAAACTTTGAATTCTTTAAAACTTAGCATCTATAATTACTTATTACCAACAGTAGTGTAGGAAATCAACGTTCCCTAGTGAAAACCCTGTTTTTACAAAATTTTACGGTTTTGGCCCGAAATACAAAAATATTTACATGTTTGTCCCTGGAACCAAAAAAATTCATTTCATACCAAAATGTTCAATTTTTCATAGGGACTAAAACTTACAAAAGCACCATGGTTGAATTCAAAACATTTCATAACATTTTCATTTCTTGAAATTTTGTGTCCAAAATTTTGTAAAATTCATAACTCCTAAACCGAGCAGAATTTTAAAAAAACTGTCCAAGCTGTTCTAACAGTTTTGACGACTTCTATAATTTTCATGTTTTAACTTTCTAGAAATTCCCTTGTTTAGGGGGACTTTTTGGCTATTTTTAAATCTACCAAAAATTCATTTTTCTTTGTAATTTAGTCCCTTTTGGAATTTCACCAGAACCCTTGCTTTCTTCTTTCCATCATCATCACCATCAACATATAACATAAAATAACTATGCCATAATGTCCATATTACATGCCATGGCTTAAACATTTCATCAAACACTTTGTATACATAAAAAACATAAACTTTTCAAGTATAAAGTTTAGAATTTACCTAAACTTTGTCAATCTTTTTGATCCTCTACTTGTGTAATTAAACTTGCTTAGTTCCCTTTGTCATAAACCATGACAAAATTCTATCAAAAACCCATCCATAACTTTGAATAAAAATCACTAAAATCCTTAGAAAAAGTTCAAAAATTTACCTCCAAAGTTACAAAACTTTGCACTAAAACATTAGGTTTTGCCTTAAGCTTGATTTGGAGGCTTGAATTTCACCAAAACTTGAGGGAGAAAGTGATCATGGAGGGGACAGTTTTTCTTGGGTGAATATGGAGCATTTTCTTCTCTTTTTTTTCCCTTTCTTTCTTTCCTTCCTTTTCTTTCCTTTCCTTTCCTTCTTTCTTCCTTCTCACGTTCTTCTCTCTCTTCTTTTCTTTTTTTCTTGCATGTTGGAGACCAAATGGTCTCTTAGACCATGAATATATTCACCTTTTTTTTTCCTTTTTCTTTTCTTTTCTCTTTTTTTTAAAGGTGGTGAGTCACCATTTGACTGATGGTAATCAAGTGGGTTCCCTGGGGTGGCTTTAGGTGATTGGGCCACATTTCATGATGTGGTGGCCCAATCAAAATCCATTGAGTGTCCACCAAACTTTTTACGCAGTCTAGTTTATACTGATAGTATTTTTTCTATACTGTCGGTATTCTTTTCCATACAGTTTATGAGATCACATAACCTTCCATACTTTTCATCCAGCACATAATATAATTCCAATATTATCTAACTTTTTACAGTCTAAATTTATATTAATAGTATTTTTCTTATACCGCTGGTATATTTTCTATACTGCTACAGCATTCCTTATTCATCCGTATTCTCCAAACAGTATTTTTCCTATACTGCTTTAACTTAAACAGTCTAATTTCTATACTGCTTAACCTTAAACAGTCCAATTCCTAAATTACGTTATTTTTACAGTGTAATTTTCATACTATATAACTTTATCAGTGTACTTCCTTACATTACATTATTCTAATACTGTATAATTTTATATATTATTATATAGTATTTTTTCTTAAACTGTATTTTTACCTTAACATAATCTTTAAATTACTACATTTTTAATATATTAAAAATGCTTGGGTGTTATAGTTTCTCTCTCTTCCTAAACTTCTCCTTGTGATGTTGCTCCACCTTCAACAGCTACTTCTCTCCCCGATGTTGCTCTATACCTGGCAATAGCATCTTGAACCTCTTTTTTCTAGAGATCGTAAGTGTAACGCCCATCGCTTTCTCTTATGGATTCTTACATTAATATAACATTAGAATGTGGTATTTTAAGTGCTATTATTATTTTTGTTAAGTAAATTAACTTTTTGTTTAATAATGTCACATATGACGACCACGAGAGATCGATGTGTTCAAGTCTTCATTTCACAATGATGATAAGCTTAAAGTATTTATTTATTTTTTTAAAAGAGTTTCAACTTGCCTTAAATTATAATCTTTATAGTATTCTAGAGTTATATACGCCATAGAGTTATATTCTTGACAATGACATAAATTTTATTACATATTTTCTTATTTTTATAATATTTATAATGTCATGATAGTTACATGTGTAATATTTTTATTATGGCATAAAGAAACTTGATAATATAAAGTGTCCCAAAGAATAATGTGAAAACTAATATTTTTTTGGGTCATGGGAACAAACATTATTGTTGTATATAAATAATTATGTATTAAAATTATATTATATGATATGATATTATGTTATATTATATATTGAGATATAATCGTATAATATATTATATTAAGATATGATATAAAATGAAACAAAAAAAAAAGAAGTTATTTATATACTATATATATATATATATATTTCAATATGTTTAGCAGTCGTGGAAATGAAAAAACAAAGAAAAAAAGAAAGAAAAAGGAAACCTAATTAGGTTAGAATTACACCCAATTAAAAAAAAAGAAAAAAGAAAGCTAATTAGATAAGGATTAGGGTTTTCTACACTCATTTAATCTCTTCTCTCTCTTAACCCTATAAATAAAACTTTAAGCCATCAAAGTCTTCATTCTCTTAATTTCCAACCAAAAAAATGCTCTCCCTTGCCCTTCTCAAATCCATGTTCATAAGCCTGCATCATCTCTCTAATTATAAAATCCAAGAAGTCATTACTCTTATTTTCTTTCAAGTAGAAAGAATTCTTTTTGAAGATTTTGTGTGCAAGTCTTCATATTTGTTGAAAAAAAAAACATAAGAATTTAAGGTATAGTTTAAAGGTTTTCATGGTTTTGAATTTTTATGATTGATATGTATTTTTTGTGACAAACTTTGTTAGAAAATTGTTCTTTTATGTTGTGAATATATATGCATATAGTTTGTTTGAAAACTAAATTATTTTGTTTATTACTTTGATTATAACAATGTTATTTTATGGTTGAAAGCATTTATGTTCGTTTGATATCATGAAATTTCATGAAAATAATGTTTTGTTATTGGAATGTGATATAAAAATTTTAGGGTTTTTGGTTAGTTAGTAAGATTGTTGATAATGTTTTGGAATCAAATGATTTTAGTTTGCTATGATTTTTGGATATAATATGTGTATATATATATATATATATATGTTACGAATGTCAGGGTTTTTTTTATAAATTTTCATTCAAAATATTTATAGGGTCATGAGCTTTTAATCAAATACTGCTCTTGAAATTTTATTTGCTAGTGGATTTGTATTTTTATATTATAGAGTATGTTTTATGGGTCAAAAGGCATCTTTTGATTCTATAAAAAAATTATGAGTCATTATTGATATGCTAACTAAATGTCTGTAAATTTTTAGCTTCATATCCTTAATATGTTTTAAGATTAATTCGTTAATTGTTAAGAACTCAATGATTATAAATGTCTACCTGATATGCTCTATGTAATCCGTGAGATAATAAATCGTATTTTTAAATGTGTTTTGCACGATTTATTTATTTTCTACCTTTTATTCATATGTTTATGTTATATAAAACTTTCAAAAGAATATCATGCATATTTGTTTTTAGAAAAATGTTTGAATAAAATATGTTCGCTGTTTAGCATGTCTGATGTTAATATTAACTCTGAATTCGAATGTACGTTTTAAATTATTTTGAATTTATTTAGGGCTGAATTTTAGATATGTTATGATTTTATATGTCTATTATGTTTAGTAATTTTTATAAGTTATTGTATGGCATAAATGATTTAATCTATAATTTTTAATTAGGACTGCTCACTACATAGGCTTTACTGGCAAATTTTGTAGTATTGATTATGTGATTTATTTAAATTAGCAAATGCAATTTTTATGGCGAAAGAAAAATCTACAAGTTAGATATATGTGTTAACTTTATTTCTGCAAATTTTCATGCTCTAATTAGATGTGAATCAAAAGATATAAGGTGATGAATCCTTGAAGGTCAGTCAGTTTTTGTAATTGGTAGATTGTCTTTAATGTTATGAAACTTGGAAAAAATTATTTGGACTAATATTTTCAAGAAAAGAAAATTTGAATGATGTTTTCATATATTAGCTATGCTATGAAATAAGTTTTAGGCTTTATTCATGCTTATAAGTTCAGATTAATTTCTCTAAGTGATTAAAGGTCAAGTTTTCTATCCTTATGTTTTTTGACTCAAGTGCATTTTTGTGACTTAAAGACGCTTTGTTTCATGAAGAATGATGTATGATGATGTAACATAGTATTAAATGAAATCATGAACATGAATATTAATTTTATGTTATATGAATGATTGAAATGAACACTCTAAAAGACGAACACACCAAAAACCGTGACAATGTCACCTAATATGCATGAATAAATATCATGCATGTTTGATTTTATAAAAATGTTTGAATAAAACATCTTCGTTGTTTAGCATGTTTGATGTTAATATTAACTCTGAATTCAAACGTGCGTTTTAAATCAGTTTGAATTTATTTGGCGCTGAATTTTGGACATGTTATAATTTTATATGTCTATTATGTGTAGTAATTTTTATAAGTTATTTTATGACATAAATGATTTAATCTATAATTTTTAATTACGACAAGTTATTTTATGACATAAATGATTTAATCTATAATTTTTAATTACAGCTACTCACTACCCAGGCCTTGCTAGCTGATTTTGCAGTATTGATTTTGTGATTTATGTAAATTATCAAATGCAATTTTTATGACTAAAGAAAAATTTGAGAGTTAGATATATATGTTAACTTTATTCATGCAAATTTTTATGCTGTAATTAAGTGTGAATCGAAAGATATAAAATGATGAATCCTTGAAGCTCAATTAGTTTTTGTAACTGGCAGATTTACTTGAATGTTTTGAAACTTGAAAAAAGGGATTTTGGACTAATATTTTCAAAAAAAAAAAAATGAATGATGTTTTCATGTATTAGCTATGCTATGAAATAAGTTTTAGGCTTTTGTTCTTGTTTATAAGTTGAGATTAATTTCTCTAAGTGATTAATAGTCAAGTTTTCTATCCTTATGTTTCTTGACTCTGAATGGATGTTTGTGACTGAAAGATGCTTTGTTTCATGAAGAATGATGTATGATGATGTAACATAGTATTAAATTATATCACAAACATGAGTATTAATTTCATGTATTATATGAATGATTGACATGAACACTCCAAAAGATGAGCACATTGAAAACCGCGACAACGTCACCCAATTTAAGGTTTAGTAAGCAATCAATTGAAGAAGTATATTATCACCTGTAATATGATAAAAGTTTACAAAAAAGTTTTGAAAAGATATTTTATGATAACTTTTAAGTTTGTTTTTACATATTGTCTTCCCATGAAATCTCCTACTACAACAAGAAGGTTTAACAGATGTTTCAATGATGAGGTATGTTAAAGGTATATATGTATATGTATTACTTAATTAAGCACTGCATACTCTATGTTTATGTTTATGATGTCCCACAAAGTTTAAACTTATCATGTTTGGTTTGGGACTAGCTACCCACTCCTCTTCTGACGGCGTGCTTATGATGTTAATGGTACAACGCTTGGGTTCCTAAAGATAAAATAAATGATGTTTTAATAAGGAACTTTAAATTAAAAGATATGTTCTATATAAACCTGTACATTGTGCATTACTATGATTATAATTACGATGTTATGTGATGATTTTTATGAAATATTTTATGTTGTGAGATAGAAATGTGTACTTACTAAGTTTATGCTTACTTAGTTTATATCATGTTGTAGATAAGGGCAAGATGTAGGTTGACTAGGATACAGGGCAAGGACAGAAGTACGCACAAGGTGTGTTAGATTGGAAACATAGTCATGTCTAAAAGGAATTTAAACTTAAACAAAATTTAATATATTATGTTTCGCATTTTTATTTGTTTGAGATTTAGTTCTATTTGTGATATGTTCTTTTGAGCTTATGTTTTATTGAATGTAATTTGTATTTTAAATTTCTAGTTTCTTAGGTTATTTATTAAAGAATGCGCTATATAGTTTGTTTCTTCATAATTAGTCTTAATTAGTTGTTTGATTAGAAGTTAAAAGTGCTTACATTGTATGTATGAGTTTGTATTGGTTAAATATTTGTTTTTTGTAAACTAAGTTTTCTACAGGAGGTTGGTTAGCCGAATGCTTTAGGTGTTCTGTCGGGCTAACCGAGGAAAAAAAGTTAAATCCGGTAAGTAATTTCAAAAAAAAAATGGATGTATTTCTTATGATATTTCTTTGAGTGTTGTTGATTGTTTCGAACTTATTATCAGTAATTATTAAGTTTAACGATAAAAGTAACGTTCCTTGTACCTCCCGTAAGGGGGCGTTATAGCATGAAGCCATGAGAGATAGCAAAGCCACCAGAGATCGCTGATTGCCAACTCTAGAGCCTGCAATTCATGGCTGTCGTGCAATTTTGCGATGGACGACTGGCACGATAGATCAACCATGAACAATAAATGATTAATTGATGGATTAAATGATTGACTCTAAGATGCTTTAGGAGGAGGAGGCTTGCTTGCATGGCAACCATTAAAGAGGAAAAGTTGGGAGGAAAGAGAGATTGAAAGTAATTGAGTTGCAGGGAAAGCAAGGGAAGTCGAACATGGAGAGTTTTTTTTTTTCTTTTATTTTTTTAGTTTTTTTGAAAATCAAAAAGAGAGTTTAAGAAGGAAAAAAAAAAGATTGAAAGAGTAAAATTGGAAAATAAAATATTTAAAACTAAGTATGCCCTATTAATTTTTAATCATTGAACATGTGTTATTTACTTCTAATGGTATTAATAATTGGCTTTTTTTATTAAGCCCATTTATTGTAATTTTTTTTTATTAATTAACCCCATTGAATTTTCTCCCTAGAATATCTATTGAAAACAAATGAAAAAGGAGGGGGTTAAGAGATTGTATTTTTTTATTATTTTATTTGTTTTTAATAGAAAATTTAATCAAAGGGGTTACATGAGAGTTCACAATTCGAGAGACAGAGTAAGGGTCTTTAAAATTTAAGGAGTAGGATAGGAAGATTGTAAAATTCAAGAGTCATAGACTCATGGAGGAGGTTGATTTAAGGGTGAATTAGTGGAATTCCGTTTCTAGATAGTTGAATTTCAAACATACTACTTTTAAAAAAAAATTAAAATTAAAATTTACATCATAGTGATACATGTAAATAATTATAGTATGTTTAGGAGCATCTATAGCATGTGAGAGCTTTATATATAACTCATTTTTAATTGACACTGTATCATATGAACGCTTTATATTGTAGCAACTAAAAATTTTGGTTAAAATTGAAAATATCAAACACCCTTTGTTAGTCTTCAACAATGGTAAACAATCTAATTAGCACGCCCTTTAAAATCTATCATACAAATTACACTATTTGATCTCATTCTTTATCGTGGATCAACTTCTTTTACGCTAAGTGGGACCTTAGCAATCCAAAAGAAAAAAAAAAAAAATTCTGCTCTAAGAAACTTTTTGTAATGGATGCCACTCTTTTCAAAACAAACAATGTGTGTTAAGTATGATGCCATTCCATAACCACATAAAAGCAAAAACAACAAAGTACAGACTAGAAAATGTGCCAAAGGCAATTTTTTCCCCCTTCATGGTACTAATACGGTAACATGAATTTGATTAATATATACTAAGCTATGATAAAACTTATAAATAGACTAATTTAGAACAATTTGATGTCAAATCAAACGCTCCTTCTAAAATGCTTAAAGAGTCAAATAGAGAACAGGTTTTAATTTTAGGGTTAATTATATAATTGAACCTCATGGCTTTAACTATTCTCAATTTGTTTATTTGTTATTAAAAACTATAAAAATATCTTTTGAATTTGAAAACTTATTTTAACTTCACCTTTATGAATAGAAAAAAATTAGATAAAACGATATGACTACCGCTAAATAGTTATGAAAAATATTTTATATATTAAAAACATAAAAAATTCTAAAACAAAATCTCAAATTTCAAAAAAAAAAATAAGTTTTATGACTTTTTAAATTTTAAAATATATATCTTAAAATTTTTTTAAAGAAGAAACATACATTTCATAAATAAATTAGGTTTAATTAAATGTATTTTTATTTTATCTTATATCTTTTAGGTTGAAAAAGTCGGTGAAGTATAAAATTGAAACAAATTTTTCAAATTCAAAAGATACCTTTTGTAGTTTTTAAAAATAAAAAGATAAATTAAAAAAATAAAAATTAGGAGATATAGTTATATAATTAATTTTAAAATTTTATAATTCATGACTAAAATAAGATTAGCCTAAATATATAAAAATAAAAATAGTGGATGTCTGGTACATATTAGATGCAAGGAAAGTTCTCTGCAGGTGGGTGCGTGTGCACCACCAACACCAATTCACTCTTAGCTTTTTTCTTTCTCCAACACTTTAAAATTAAAAAAAAAACGTTATTTCATTGTTATTATTTCAAATCATTTGAATAAATAACTTGATATTAAAAAGAAAAATAATAACGGGTATGTTTGTTTAAATGGTTTATTCTAATTTCGTTAAGTCTAAACAATCATCACATTGGTACTTAAACATTTAATTTAATTTAAACTGATAGTTCAAACTAAGTTGAACTGTCCCATTCAGAATTCAAAACCCTCCCAATTTCAATATTTTGAACTAATATTAAAGAGTAATTTTACTCCTATATATTAGTATTTATAATTTAATAATGTTATTTCTTATTATTTTGTCAATTAAATAACTTACTTTTTTTTTTTTACATATTTCATGTTTATTCTTTAATAAAATCATTGTTTTATGCTTCAACTATAATCATCAATACCCGTTCAAACACAAATTTGGATAAAATTTTTTGATCAAATTAACACTTTAATTGCATATTCAAACACCAATTTGGATTATAATTTAAACTATATATTTCAGATTTTTCTACTCAAATGAAAAAATTCCAACCAACACAATTCGAACACGTAAATTAAATGGGGGAGATATGCATGTACAATTGGACGATTAATATTTCATTTTGAAAAATAATATGCTTGTACGTAATAACATTTCCATAGAGAAAGCAAGTAATTTAATGTCGATTGCGAAGAAAAAAAGTTAGCTAATGTCCCAAAAAAAAGAGCTCATAAAAATTTTGTTAAAACTTGTCATGTATTTTAGGTCAATAAAAAAGTTTTACTCTCTGTTTTAGACTTTATTAATTGCACTTCAAGTTTTTTCTGGTACATATGAAATAATATTGTCCAAGCCGTATTCATTAAAATAATTACTATGTAATTAATGATATTTTTAAGATATTATAAATATTATGTTCGATTTTAACTTCATAACAATAATTTAGTCATATGTTGTAATTTTTTATTTAACTAAAGAACATGTAATTCCCTTGAGCAGAAAAAAAAAAGGAAACATATTTTTTAAAAATGTTTTAAAATCTTTTAAAATCTTTATTTGCAAATTGGAATTTTTAGAATTTCATTTTTTAATTTCTCTCTAGGGATATTTTGAGCTAGTTTGGCATTGATGTATTGTGTTTTAGCTTCTGTTGTGTTGTGCTTTTGTTGTGCTATGCTGTGGACTAAAAGCATGTATGTGTTTGGTAAATTTTTTTCAAAGTTGTCGTGAGAACCAGAAGCAAAATTATAGGTCTTTGATAAATTATATATAAAATTGTTGTGGAGATATATAATAACGAAAATAGACATATTTTACGAAGCATATTTATAGCTTTAGTTTTTATTAATTTCAATTAAATTAAAAAAATTAAATCACTCTAATTTATAGTGTGATATTTGATTTATTTGTTTTGATTCATTCATTTTCATTTGATTTTTGTGATAAATTATTTGATTTATTTCTAACACATTTTGTTTTTTGAAAGTATTTGAAGATATTTCTATACGTATATCTAATACATTTTGTTGTTATCTGATTTATTTCAATTTATTAAAGAAAAAATAGGTAGATTGAGAATTATGTATTATTGTTAAGGTTAATTTAGTAATTTTAAATTATAAAACCAGATACTGTAAAAAAGCAACCTTTGGAATGCTTCTCAACTTTTGCTGTTGGCTACTATTTTTAAAAGTAATTTTTCAGAATGAGGGTTTACGAAATACCCTAAACTGTTGTAGGTAGTTACGGAAGCTAAAAGCAGCCTTGGCCCATTGACTTTTTTAGTACTTATTTTTTAAAATGTTTTCAATAATTAAAATCAAACGCTAAACCCCCAAAAAAAATTGCACGCTAAACGATCCAAGCATTATTGTGATACACAGTTAAAATATATAACAATAAATTTCAAAATAGACACAGTATAACCCATGGTATGAAACATCATATAAATTTATCTTCTCATAATGAAATTAAGGTTCACAAATCCTATTCAAAACCACATGTCATGGATATAGGGTTCATATATTAATCGACCCATCTTTTGTAAGTTTCTACTAGATGCGTCCTAATTAACATGAGCATGATTATTTATCAATTGAAAAATATGTATTTTCTTTTCACCCCCGGAGCTTTAGTGATTTTGTCGCTTTATCTTTGAACTTTAAAACCAATCTATTAGTGTCATTGGAAGCTCTTTTTCACCAAAAACAATTTGTCCCCTTTTTCTTTTGGTAAATGAAGGTTATCTTCTTTGCTGGTTGTATAAGCTTGAGCTTGATAGTCAAAGAAAACTATTTTACAGAACACATTTTAACGTAATCAAATCCTCTCCAGCAGCAACAACATAATAATTATGTCTTAACAGAATGCATCCACTTCCACCCTCAAAAAAATGCATCCATTTCCATTAGCATACAACATGACCTGCTAGAGTTCAACTTTGTTTCCCAATCGTAACTATAACATAGCTAGTAATTGTACACCGCTGCTCAGTGTTGTTGGGTTACACTTTGAGAATTCTCGAGTAGTCAATGTAGTTGACTGGTCGTTACTCAACAATTGGTCTAGGAGAGAGCAACTTGGCTGGCTTCAAGTGTCATTGGAGTAGTCGATTATTTTCTACTTCACACTTGATGGTCACCTTCCGGTGTCCTTGCCACTTGATGACTGCCCAATTGGGTACTTAACGGTCACCCTAAATTTTTATTTAGCCCCGCTGACCCCTTTCATTGAATTTTAATTTAAAAAAAATAAAAATGAGGGGTTAAGTGACGTCATGTGGTCTTTTTTGTTACTTTTCAACGCAAATTCTAGAAGAATGGATTAATTGAGACCAATTTCCCTCTGATTCCGTTGCTTTTAATGAAAATTCTAATAAAAAGGTTAAATAAAACTAGTTCAATATTTAAAGAACGAAAAAGGAGGTTTTAAAAATTTAAGAAATAAAGTGAGAATGTGTCACGACCCGAAAATGGGGCATGACATGGATACTTAGTTTAAATAAATAATTTAGATTAAGTAAATTTTCTTTTTATAAAAACTTGTAATCAAATTAAAAATGGAATTAATTAAAAATGACTTAATTATTTTACAAAACCAATCTCTGATTAATAAAAGAATAAGTAAGAACGTTTATTTCAATTTCTGATTATTTTTATAAAATGATCATTTTGCCCTTGATGCATATAATTTTAGGTCTACTTGTTTTAGGACGTCTAAAACCTTTACCAAGTATTTATAATTCAAAAGAGAATAATATTTTCAAAGAAAACCTCAAAACATAACCGTTAAGGAAAAACGTCTCTGAAATTGGTTTGGGATTCGTACAAAGTCCCATGTTCAAAATAGACAACAAGAAATTTAAATCAGTGCAATACAAACAACATCAACCATAGTCCAAAAGAAAGTCCAAGAGAAAGGAAAGGACGGAAATTAATGTTCTACATGCCTTGACTGAAAAGAAAGGAAAATAAATTGTAAATAAGTAGATCTCCGCTCGAGGTCCAACTTAGCCTTGAAAATTGCAACTCACACGGTCTACTTGGTACTATTTTTAACACCGCTTGGAGGGAGTACATAAGAATGAGCGAAAGACCTTGTAGGATAATATTTGAACAAACTTTAATATATCAAAATAATTAAGGTATTTAAATAAACAAAAGATAATCAAGCAAATAATTAGAATATCAAAGATTGCAAATGTGATAAAATAATTAAGAAAGAGATGAGACAATTTTAATTAAATTCTCCATTCCCAACCGTTTTGTATATCATATACTTAACATACTTATAATACTTCAGCCTTTGCCTACATTGTGGAGCTCTCTGATCAAGGTTTAGGAGTCTGTCCTCAAGGTTACACCCTACATAACCTGATCTTTGTGGCTATTAAAAACCAACCACCAGGAGCTATATCCTCAGTAGCATTTGAATGCCTTATTATACTTAGAATTTCTTATTCTGAGTCTAAAGTATAACTTTTAAATTCATTTGTTAAAATATGAAACTAATCATACTTACATATTATATACATTTCCCAAACTCAAAGCAATATGCGAAAAAGCATTTATAAACAATCTTGTGAGAAACATGCTCATCTCAAGACAACAATATTGGCCAAAACAAAACAAATTAATTTCAAATCATTGCTATCAAGAAATGGATTAGAATCCTACCTCTCAAGCTCAAGAACAATCTTTTAATCTTAGAACTGATTAACGTTAGCTCTACACGTCCTTAATCCTAAGGCATATATAGGACATTTAAAACTAAAGCTCAACATATAACCATATTAGTAAGTAAATTATGTGCCAATCCATTTTTCTAGTGTACCTTTAAAATTTTGTATGACTTTAAGACATGATGTAAGTATGCTCTAAAATGAATTAAGATTACATTTTAGACTATAATTGTTTAAAATAAATTCTAGAATTAAAGGACTTTTAAAAAGGTTTAAAAATCATAAAAATGAAGACAACAATAAGGTTCTCTGGCCTACCGGACCTTGGGACCGGCCTGTCGCTCGTCAGGCTTAAAGGCCCTTCAAAGAGGCCACAACTGGCTAGCCAATGAAGGGGACTAGCCTATCGCCCTAAGGCCACCGGCGTACCACCTTCAAGTCATCACCCTGCTGCCTTCAAGTAACTTGAAAGATTCTAGGTTCGGGTTTTCGTACCTTTCGAGCTCCAAGCTCAATTCCAGACTTTTTTTTTCACGTCTTTGAGTATGGAAAACATACATAAATGATATAATAACATTAAACAACAATTTTTAAAGTCATTAACACCGATTTAAACATCAAGATTCAAAGATTGATATCCACATACAAAAGTAAAACTAAAACATATCAAGTTCGGGTTTTAACACTTGGATTGAAGAAATCTTTAACAAGCAGTGAGTAACTTTTTTTTTAACAATAAGGACATGTTTCTAATGTAAATATCAAATCAAAATAACAACATAATCATTGGTTTAATCATTCTAACAAAGTTCATGTCACAAAATTCAAAAAAACAACATATGCATATTTTATCTATAAAACTTAGCTTTAATCTGAAAATGAGATGTCATAGACCAAAGGAAGATTTTGGATTAAAGAAAAACAAATACAAAACCAGATTAAGATTTGAAATACTACCCTTGAAATGCTTTGAAAAACTTAAAAACTCATGCCATTAATGGTGCTTGAGAGCTTGAAGTGTCTTGGCCATGGAGGTGACGGATTTTTTCTGATTTTTAGCAAAGAGGAAGGCTGTCTTTTGGTGGTCTTTGCTGTGCTTTTGCTGCAGCAGAATGAAGAGCGGGAGAGGTGAGTGGGCGTGGGAGAGAGGGATGAGTGTGGAATTCTCTATGTGGTGGGTTAAGGTCTCTATGTGGGGGGTGTCTCAAAGCATGGAGACTAAAAAAAAATTCTGATTTGTCTCCTTGGGTGAGGGGTGCACGGGGAGAGTGGGAAAAAGAGGGAGGTTGCTTTTGTAATAAAAGTTAAATATGACGTGTGACGGTAGATAGTGTAAATAGTAGGTATAGTTTTGGAAATTAAAATTGTAACAAAAATGTATTTTAAATGTGTAAATGAGTATTTATTTTATACAACATGAAATTTTGCATCTCCAATTTAATTAGGCACACTAATAATTTAGATTAGTCACAAGATTAATTATATTTAAAATTCAAGGCGTTACAAAATGATTGTAAAATTTGGAGATCATAGGTGAGATTAATTTAAGGGTGAATTAGGGGAGTACACTTCCAAACAGCAGAATTTCAAGCATACACTTTTGCGAAAAATTTAAATTAATTTTTACTTCAGAATGATACATATAAGAAGTTAGTTTTCAAAAATGAAATACAACCTAATTAAGACGGCTTTAAAAGTCTATTGCGCTCGTTACCCTATCTGCCGCCACCCGTTATCGTGAAATGATATCTGTTATAGCAGTGGATGCCACAATTTTAAAACAAACAATGTATGTTATGGATGTTACCTCTCCAAAACCAAGTAAACGACATCAAGAAAACAAACTAGAAAAGGTGCCAAAGGCAATTTTTTCTCTTTTACGGTACTAATATGTTAACACGAAATTGCTTTGTAAATACTATGCTACCATAAAACTTACAAGGAGACCAATTAACTACTAAAATACGATAAGCCCCACGGAGAATTATCCAATGAGTATTGAACAGTAACATATTAGTATGTATTTGCTTTCAGTTATCAAATTTAAAAAAAAATGATCAAATTTAGCAACCAAAAAATAGAGACCTACCCGTAGGGTACCTGTTAGAGAAATTATAGTATGTCTCTTTAATATGTTTGAGTTCAAAGATCACACTCAATTAAAAAAAAAAAAACACAAAACACACACACACACACAAAAAAAATTTTATAATGTTTGGAATCAGCTCCTAGCGCCGCATCTCTCAAGGCGCCGAAAATTGGAAATTAGCTTTTCAAAAGCAGTGGCGCAGGTGCCATGTTTGGGCACCGCAGTGCCCACTTGGGGAGGTACTGGCGCTACAGCACCCACTATTAGGTTTCAAGACATAAAAAATGGCAAAACCAAGAGTGTCGTAGCGCTGAGCCAACCTGATACTTGGTCAAAAAATGTGTTCTTTGAAATGTTCTAAACCGGTGTATTTATTGGTTGTATGTTTTCATATAAGCCTGAACAACTATTTGCAATGGATATATCCATTGTAATAATTGTATTGTTTTATGAATAGATACTTTACAAATAAAAAGGTACCTTTAAGCAAATGTTGTGTGGATTGAACCGGTTATGTCCATTGATGACATGGCACCTCTATCTTTGTTTAATCTCTAGAATTATTACAGAATTCATATGTTGTTTTAGAATATCATATTGTTGCTAGTGTAACAACCGCCGTCTCCTTTAACCGACGTTATGTAACGTTTGACGATTTTAAGCATTACATGAATGAAATTATGACTTGGAAGCATATTTTGTGTGATAATTATGATTATGAATTAATTATAGACTAACGACTTTATTTGTAGTGGATGGACTAAGGAATTCCAACAAAGTGAAGTGCCTAATAAATGATTATTATGATTCCTTGTTTAAATAATAATAATAATAAATAAATAAATATTTCTACTTTGATAAATCACTTTGATTTTTATCTGTTTGGATGTGATATTTAATCTTTTGAATATTTGAGAGATTTAATTTTTAATTTTTAAGAGTTATTTTGACCTTAGAAGTCTTTTGTACAATTTTGGGAAAAAAAATTACATTTTCAAAATTTAAAAAAAGGCTCCCAAAACGACTTGTTGTTTTGGGAGCTGGCCACCCAAAACGACATGTCATTTTGGGGAGGTAGAAATGCACAAAAAAAAAAAAACCCCCAAAACGACATGTCGTTTTGGGTGTCTTTTTGGGAGGCAAAAATGCAAAAAAAAAAATAAAAATGACACATCGTTTGGACTATTTTCTTCCCACGTCCCGAGTTGCAACAATGAGCCATTTGATTCTAAAAATCCATTGTAATCATTTCTCTTTAATTCTCCATGTTAAAAGTCATCAAATACCTTATTTAAACTCATCTAGAAACTTGCTTATAGCATAACAAAGGATTAAAAAAAAAAAAAGAGAGAGAACATGGTGTAGGAACATACACCAACCAACTGACAGTTCCCGATCTCGTACGCTTCTCTCCAATACCATTATTGTTATCCTCATTCTCTTTACAGCAAACCCATAACACATTATCTACAAGCAACAACGAGAATACATTTTTCTCTCTCCCACGTTCTTTTCCCCGACAAACACCCCCATCACCTCTCATGTTCATCAGTACTTCATATTATTGCCTTGGTTGCATTCTCCCTTGCAGCAAAGCCACATTATAGACCACAACCCACTTTGCTCCAACGTCATTCTCTCTTCATCTCTCCCTCTCATTTCTTCTCATTTCTCACAACCAAACCGAGACACACACGAGCACAACCCCAGCCAAGTCGTGCCACTCTTCGCAGTCCTCTAAACCTCCATCCTCAACACTCCTACACACCTCCAAGTCAAGCCCAACACACCCCCTCAAATCTGAGAGCTAAACATATGTGTTACGGTGTGTCTCGTCGAAACCGCCGTTGGGCCAGAACGGAGTTTTTGACCACGTTTTGAGGTCGGTTTTCTATCTATTTTTATACCAAATTTGTACTATAATATTATGGCTTTTGTAGGAATGATTTGATATGAATTAATGTTTGATTTTGTTTAAGAAACAAAAATTTTATGAATAATTATTTTTAATCACGTTTTTAAGTAAAAACCTGTACTTCAAAAATTTTTCGAGAAGAATTGACATGAGATTTTAAGAAAATTTCTTTTCGGCATTGTATATCTTTATGTTTGGCATCTCCCATAAAAATTTCCGGTTTATATGAGCTATTTTTGAGTTTGAAAATTTATACTAAATGTTGTTCTTATGATCTCTTAAACGACTTTTAAATGTGATGATTTGTTTGATAATGTTATGAGATGTGTTTAATGCTAGAAAAATTTGTGAATGCTCATTGATATGTCTAGTTTATGATTGCATGCAATTTTAGCCACATGCGAATGCTAGAATTGGAGAAATAAATCGTAGAATAAATACAACTCATTGTTTTGATAATTTTACTGCAACGTTTTTATAAAAGTTGGCATAGTTGAAAAATACATAGAATGATTCAAACGTAATGAAAATTTTTTTCGTACTATGTTGAGATGTTAAAAATGCTATGTTAAAATGTTAGATCAATCAAAATTTTGTACGATTTTATAAAATTCGTTGATTGTTGACTGCCCATATTTCATTCATAGTGGCAGAATGTTGTTATGATATCTAAAATGTAAGAAAAATACTTCTACTTGCTCAAACTTGCTGAAATTAATTCTGATGGTATTTCTATAGGTCTGTTATGTCTTGTAAAAATTTCAAAGCCATTGGAATTTTGAAGATTTTTCTAAAATTCGTTGATTGTCACTACCTAAACCAAAATTCTAGCAACAGAGGTATGAATTTTAGTATGTAGAAGGGCGATTAAAATTATTCTAATTGTGAAGAAATTAAATCTGGTGATTCTTATGGATGTTGGGAATATGTGGTAAAAATTTCAAGTCATTTTAAATTTTATGTGATTTTTAAAGATTCACAGATTTTAGGTTGTTCAGGTTACTCATCCAGAAACCAAGTTGTGTATTTAAAAATATAAAAATGGCAATTAATAGAATCAGAATGTCATGAGAATTTTTTTGGTGATATACATGTATGTTAGGAACATTGTGTAAAAATTTAACAGCGATTGGAATTTTCTATGATTTTATAAAAATCAGAGAGTGTTGGCTGCCGAGTTGAGATTATGCACTTATCTTAATTGTGATAATAGGATAAGTTAGTTTAATTGATCAAGTATGGAATTGCTTGTTATAATGATATTGAATATGATAATTTGAGTATGTTCGTATACCAAGAATGTTTCTTTTATTACTATGTTATAAAATTAAAGAAGTTTGAGCCACTTGAGTCGTTAGAAATAGAAAAGAAACCATATACTTGCAAAAGGTTGAGTAAGAATTTTTACAACTCAGGTAAGTACATTCTCACCTATAACATGATTAGGAATTGTGAAAATTTTTAAGAAATGTTATGTTTTATTGTGTTATTAATGTTTATGCATTACTTATTCAAAAGACTCCTTTTACCATGGTTATGAAGAATGTCTTTTTATGGATGTTTACATCATTGTTTCATGATGCATATGACATTTTTAAATATATATATATATATATGTGTGTGTGTGTGTGTACCACCTAATTAAGGCGATTAACACCCAATGATGACGATGAAAATGATGTTTGTCCTGTAAGGTGGACTTGTTACGTTTGATTTGGGATTAGCTACCCTTCTTATCTCGTGATAGCGCGCCCTAATGATGTTAATGGTGCAATGCTAGGGCCTAAAGATTAAAATAAATGTTTTTAACATGAAAAAAGGAAAAAGAAAAGATATGTTCTTACAAAGCATGCCATAGGCACTATGATGACTATATCAAAGATGAAATGATTCCTGTTATGGTTAAAGTTGTTATAATGTTTTGTGAGATTGCATAATGTACTTACTAGGCTCAACACTTACACAAGTTAATCATGTTGCAGATAAAGATAAGGCCATAGCTATGGATGGAGGATGGAAGGACAGATGTATGTGCAAGGATGGTGGTGTTGGACCATGGAATTATGACATGGAATAAAATTTAAATACTGCTATGTTTAAATTTAATTCCACACGTTATGAGACACTTTTATGAACTTTGGTTTGTAATAAGTTATGGACTATAATTTGCTTTCATATTTCATATTTATTATGTTAAACTAACTATTTTTGCAGGTAGTCGGTTAGCCAAATACCTTTGGTATTCTGTCGGGCTAACCAAAGAGGAAAATCATTTCTGGTAAGTAGGTATTGACCTTATTGAAATATGCGATCCTGAGAAGTCCTAGCAATATACAATTAATAACAATTTAACTGGTTAAAAATAAATTAAATTTTTTTTTAATTCATATATTCACATGGTAATATTAAATATATAAAAAAATTTACACAAAAAATCCTAGGTTAATAATTAGATGATACTTATAAGTTTAGGTTTTTTTGTCAAATAATTAAGAGATAATGATCTAAGTTAACGTTTTCTATGACGTCCGTTAATGGTTCCTGTGACATCTGTAAAGGGGCGTTACAACTAGATACTGTGTTTAAGTGCTTGTTGTATCTTGAGGGTAATTTGCCATAAAAACTCATTAACAAACTTTGAGAAATGAGGGCAAATAAAACCTTTAGGGAGCATTTAGTATGCAGTAATTAGTATGAATCATATTCTTGGAAAAGTGATAAAAGACAATATGATTTCTAGGTGTAACACCCCAAAATATAATGTTAGAAATAAACATGGATGATGTGATAATATCATATGCGAATAGCTATAATGTTATGTTAAGTTATTTTTTTTTTTTCCAGGTGATGTGATG